>JACFYI010003532.1:322094-338035 GCA_014898755.1 Handroanthus guayacan | reverse complement strand
GTATAACATTTAATGAAGCAAATGATGGTGTTTCCCTATGAGCTAAGCCATGAGATCATCCTTCCTCTAGTGCTTGGCCACTTGCCTTCATTTTATTCAACATTTTAAGTGTGCATGGCAGGGTGAATCGGCTGAGCTCCATGACCCCTTTTAATTTATTTTTTTTTCCAAAATTTAGGTTTTGGGCTAGAATAAATAATAAAACATTGGGCTCAACTTCCTTAGGTCCAAAGACTTGGTTTTAGGTTAAAAATATTATGTTTGGCCCATATTTGATTGAAATAATAATTTTGGTTGCTAAATCGAAGTGATTTCGCCGTTTTAAAGTCTTTTGTGCGATAGCGATAAAAATCGTTTAAAACGGCGCTATAATTTAAAATTTTTGAAACAATGGGATGAAATTGTTAATTCAAAAATCTTTTGGGCTAAAATATAATTTTTGAAATTAATGGTTTGGTTTTGGTATGTTTTGGTTGAAAGAAAAATTTTTAAAACGGGTATTGCGCTTCTTAAGGGTTTATAACCGTTTAAGGGAATAATTTTTAAAACTAAGGGTTTAAATATATAATTATGGGCATCTTAGAGGAAAAATTGTAATTTTAAAAATTCTTTGGTTGGAAATAAAATTTTTTAAAATAGTAAAGCATTTCTACTTGCGAGAAAATCTCAAATCGGCGAAAAATTCATTACCGATTAAAATTTTTCTCAAAATATTTTAAAATATTTATTGGTTAAATACAAGGATTTTAAAATTTAAATTAAGAAAATTTTCGGGGTCTCACAGTGTGGGTTGAAATCAACTCACAGGTTACACTATCCTTAATCTTCACATCAGTTAAACGGCACTGGACCTTTCAAACCTTACTATTGTGCATCAGGAAGGCCTTTACTATTTTGGATGTGAGACTCTCTCATACCTTCAGAGAAGTCAATGCTACTGTTGATTTCTTAGCTAATTAAGAATGCATTCACAAAAGGTCCCTCCTAGCTACAATGGAACCAGCCTCAAGTAAACTGAAAGGTATTCTTCGTTTAGAAAAACTTGACTGCCCTTACCTTAGATGCAAAAAATAAATGTTTCTAGAATTAGTTGTAGGCGTTTTGCTTGGCTTGATTTTATTGAATGGAATGCTGGTATGGGCTGTTCAATTCCCTATGTGTCCTAGACTGCATATACATGAGTTGATGTTTACCTGGCCATATAATAAGAATGCTTATATTGATAACCTCCTGGTTATACTGATTGCTATTGAGATTGAGAATCTGTGCTTCAAGGAATTACTGAGCTGGTGCTTTGCTTAAATGGGTTTCTTGTGCTGAGGTGGGCCGTTAATTCATGTGTTGAAGTCTACTTAACACTCTAGCTCTGTTGAGAATTATTGTTGGGACGAATGCTTGGATGATTACCTCCTCATGTGGTCTATACACTCGCGTTCAGTTGACCACCTGGTTTATCTAGTCATTGAGGCTATGTTTAATTGCCACATATGCTTTTGCCAACTATTTGTGGATTTGAATTCCTATGATATACTTGAGCATCGGAGCAAGCTCCTGGATATATATGGAGCCACTGGTGGGATAGAGATTCATGTGCTACGCCACTTGTGATGGACAAACGTTGTGTGTTGCGCTGTGGTTGGGACTTGGACTCACTAATTTCTATTACAACATCTACTGCTGATGTGAACATTGGCTAGACGTTTGCATCCTGGACAACGGGCTAAAAATTCATGTGCTGTTGCCCACTTGAAAACATCCTTACACTATGGACTGACCACTTATGATACTCTCTATACCTTCGTTGGAAAACATTTGAAGCGACTGCCCTTGGTTAGCATTGTCATATAGGCCATTCATTCATGTGTTACGGCTATGCTCTAGACTGACGCACGTAGTGGGTTGGTAATTCATGTGTTGCACCCACTTGCGATGGACAAATGCTCCTATATATTGGATGATGTACCCTCTGCTGCTGATATACATATTAATTGAACGTATACACCTCAGATAATGGGCAGGAAACTCATGTGCAGCTGCCCACTTGAAAGTATCCTCACACCTTAGATTGATCACTTATGTCATAGATTATTACATGCCTTCTAGACCTCTATGGAGAAAAATTTAATGAGACTGCCCTTGAATGATAGCTTTCGTCATCATACTGACCATATACTCATAAGTTGCAGCCATGCTCTAGACTGATTCATCAGGTTCTTCGGGTATTCGTGTTGGACATAGGATTTTATTTGTATAGACAATTGGCATGTTTAGATCTATTATATGGGGAAGGAGTCCTCCCTTATTTACAGCTTTCTTGAGATGCCACGATCACTCTCGTTCAACATAGAATACTATTTAGCATAGGATAATTGGAACTGTATAGCTTCATTGTATAGGGGAGGAGTCCTCCCTCATTTACAGCTTTCGAGTAGATTTCCTTGTATAGGGGGTTAGTACCCCTTGTTTATATTCAAATTTGAATTAATAAAATAAGAACTGCGTGTGGCTTGATCCAGGGAGGTAGTTTCCTCCTGTGGTATGCAGGCATCGTGGGCAAAGCCAATTGGTTATCCCAGGCTCAGCCACAAATTCCCTTTAAAAGAAATGAATAAAAGCTTAAATCCTTCTAAAATCTTTATATGAGCATAGATTTTAGATTAAAGGAGAGAAGAATCACATTGATCTAATCAAAGACAAGTTTGGCTGAGGACTTCTTCTCTAGGATCAAAACTTGATGTTTCTTTTCTTCAATGAATTGATCTTCACCAATACTTGATGAATACAATCCAAGCCTTGAACCAAATCTCCAATTTCTCCTTGAAACTTGATATGGCCGAAACTTCTTGCACTTGAGGCCATGAGCTTCTTTAATTTAATCCTCAAACTTTGATTCTCCAATCAAAATGTGGATTCACTCCAATTATCCTCTCAATTGAAAGGCCTCTAATGATAATCCATATTTCCTCTTCAATTGCCACTTTAATTTTCGTTAAAGAAAAATCTTAAGCATGAACTTGATAGGAGAGAGAGGAAGATGATGGAAGTTAGGAGGAAAATTTTTAAAAAAATAAAATAAAATAAAATTGCAGTTGATAGGAGAGAGAGGAGGAAAATGATGGAAGTTAGGAGGGAAATTTTAAAAAAAAATAAAATAAAATAAAATTGCAGTTGAAATTAATCAATGGGTGACCAAAAGGTGTATAAAATGTGAAGTGGGATCCATTTATATCCTACTTTGCATACTCATGTGGCTAAATATTTTGAAGGGAAGAATCTAGATTCTTCTCTTCAAATATCATTGGTCCACTTAACATTCAAGTCAGATACATCTATGTGGCATTTTAATTAACAATTAATTAAAGCGTCGCATGGCCTTCAACTAGTTACAAGCAATTTTTAAATTCCCTTCTATTCATTCTTCTTCTCAAACTAATTAAATTCAACTATTGACATTAATTGAGATAAATTAACAATTAATTTAATTAGAATAATTTAACTCTTCAAATTAGTCTATTATAGAAGACTCAATTTAACTTAGGTCAAACATTTTGACTAGATGTTTTAACTTGTAGTCAAAGTTCCTCTTCTTTTACTTATGTCTAATTTAGGCGATTTTCTCTAATCTAATTAGAGAATCTCCATTAAATTCATCTTATAGCTTATTCAAGAAATGTATATGACCTATTAGGTTCATCAATTAATTAGACACGAGCTCGTAACTTTTATAATTTATGATTAATCAAACACTTTAATTAATTACTCATAGAATTAATCTCTATTAATTCAAGAGTACCCAATTTTCATATTCTATGTCTAACCACAAGCCTATGGAGCCCAATTCATTGATGAATTAATTGTGGTGTGAACTTTATCTACTTACGTGTACCGTGCAAATACGGTCTTTCCGTTTTCCATCTCCTGATTGCGGCCTAAGGTTAAGATATTTTTGACGCCCTTATTAGCCGAATTACTATGCCTCTTTTCTTAATGATTGATTCGTTTATAAACTCGGCCTTGAAAACTCATTTCCAAATCGATACACCACTTGACAAAAGGATTTTGTTGAATCGAGTTATCAAAGAAAACATAAGATATCTTCTTGTTCATCAAGACAAGAAAACGGATCATTTCTTGAAACTTACAAACCTCTATGTGTAGATCATGGTTTAAAAAAGTGGACTGAATTGGGCAGCTAAACCAGTCGGACCACCAACCGCTCAGATGCTTAGCTCGGTTTCAACAAAAAATCGGTAATATGAGTAAAACTGCTTGTTTTGGCAAAAACTGTTCAAACTGCCGATTCAACAGCTTGAATCATTAAACCGTGAATGGTTTTGAAATACCGAAGTAGTTTCTTGCTAAAGCAAAAAAAAAAAAAAAAAGAAAAATTGCAGCAAAAAATAGCGATTTCAGGCTCAAACTTCGATACTCAAGAACGGCAAGCATTAGCTATAAGTAGCCCCAATTTCTAAATCCTAAAACCCACGCATTATCCACCACTTACCAGCTACCCTCCATCCGAACTCCAACCAGTCACCTACGATTGATGATTGCACAAAATTGAGAATACGAGCCAACCACCAAAGTGAAATACGATTGCACAATTTTAAGAGGGTTCAGTGGGCAATAGTGATGGAGTAACAAAATACATAGCTACTGATCTTGAATCTTGATTTGCAATAATTTCTGGGCTATGGGGTTTCATCATTCATGGTGAATTGGGAATGGAGAAATGGAAAGGGGGAAATGTGGAAACTATGGCGTTTGGGCTGACTAAGGAGTTACCAATGGTAAAGATAGGATTTTAATTACAAATTCAGGCTTTGGACTTTGAGCTTAATTTTATCAACAATCAATGTGTTATAAAATTGTGGATTTGTGGAATGCTTCATATTATGTTTATTTTTTGAATGATGTTTTGTAATATTATGATTGAAGTTAGTAATTCTAGTTCTTTATATTTTATTTTTTGGTATTTAAATAATTTATACATGATATAAAAATATAAATTATGTAATTATAACATTATGGTTTAATTACGGTTCAATTACGGTCTGGCTAACGATTGAACCAGCAAACCGTGAACCGACAAGTTTTTTGGTTTGATGAACGGTTTGATTTTTTTAACCTTGGTGTAGATAGTTTGTCCCCAACGTGCATTTCGTACGACCCGCTTGAAAGTAGTCGAGACATACATCAAAGAATAAGGACCTACCATAAGATTATCATGGTCCCTCAAGTCTAAAAATTAATTATATGCACTATCGTAAGATAGAGAACATTCCATCGTTGAATGCCACTATGGCTATCTTATGGATTTCTCTATGTCGGGTCTTTAGTGAACTTGTTCTCTAACAAGCATCCACTAACATGTATTGGTGTCAACTACACCGATTGTCCATAAAACAGGGTAATAATTCAACTCCTTGAATTATGCATCGTTAGTGCAAGTTTATCCAAATCTAAAATGTTCTCATATTAAAGATTCTATGACTTGAAAAATATAAGATCAAGACTCTCAGAGACTAATTTTATGATCACCATCATATGCGTGACCTAGCCTCATAGCCATATATGATTAAGAGGACTTCTTCCATATTCATTGTTGATGAGACAATATTGGATAATATGAAGAAGATGGCTATTTTATTTACATTGGAAAAATAAGATCGTTTATACATGAATAGTTATACAAGTTGAAAACCTATTGGCTACAGAGCACTACTCTAGCAGAGAAGAATAAAAAGAAGTTCGAAGAGGCTTGCTATGTTTGCTGCAAAATGGGTCATCGGGCCAAGAATTGTCATCATCGTAAACACGGAGGGGCTTCTAAGAAGAAAAAGACAACCCACGCTAATGTAACTGAGGTAGACAAGCTCTCCGATGGAGTTGAGAAAATGCATCTAGCAATTGTGGTTACAAAGGTAAATCTAACTGAGAGTGCAAGGTAATTGTGGGTGGATACGAGGACCACTTGACATGTTTGCGTTGATAGAAGCATGTTCACCATTTACGAGGAAGCTAAAGATGAAAACATTTTTGAAATTCATCAAGCTCAAAGGTGTATGGCGTTAGGAAGGTGATTCTCAAGATGACATCCAAAAAAGAGTTAACACTCAACAATGTGTTTCATGTGCCTGAGATTAGGAGGAACTTAGTGTCAGGGCCTATGTTAAGTAAGAATAGATTTAGGATCATTTTTTAATCTGACAAGTTCGTATTAATGCATTTATAAGAAAATGTTATTTTATGTGATGGTCTCTTTAAAATGAATATAATGACCATCGTGCCAAAAGTTGTACCATCGAAAATTTTTGACAAAATAAATTCTTCTTCTTACTTATGGCATCATAGATACATGAATTACAAGTCAATTGCTAAACTTGTAGACAAAGGCCTTTTACCAAAAGTTAATTTTGAACAAAAATCAAAATGTGAGGTATGTATTGAGGCAAAAATGAGTAAAGTTCCTTTTAAAACAATACGAAGAAGCATTGAACCTTTAAATTTAATTTACACTGACATTTGTGATTCAAAAATGATGCAATCAAGAGGTGGAAAAAAAATACTTTACAACTTTCATTGACAATTGCACTAGATATTGTGATGTTTATTTACTTTCAAGTAAAGATGAGGCTTTGGAAGTATTTAAAGAATATAAATAAGGTTGAGAATCAAGTTGGAAAGAAAATAAAAATTGTTTGAAGTGATAGAGGTCGTGAATATGTATACCCATTTGAAGAATTTGTGTGGAACATGGTATAATACATAAAGTTACAGCACCATATTCACCTCAATCAAATGGCATTGCTGAATGAAAAAATTACACATTAAAAAAGATAATGAACACTTTGCCAATTAATGCTAGCACACCTCAAAATATGTGGATAGAGGCAGTACTAACTGCAAATTATTTACTTAATAAGCCACCTCACGAGAAATTAGAGAAAACACCATTTGAAGCTTGGTAAGGCTATCCACCATCCTACCAATAACTTCGAGTGTCGGGGTGTTTAGTTAAGGTAGGAGTTCCTCCTCCTAAAATGGTCAAGATAGGACCAAAAATAATAGATAGAATCTTTATTGGGTATGGACTCAATAGTGCAATATATAGATTCATTGTACACAAATCCAAAATTGATGACATTCATGTTAACAAGATAATTGAATCAAGGAATGTGAGTTTCATTAAAGAAATATTTCCTTGGGAAAAAAAAAGAAAAAGAAAATGGGCAGTTTTCTTTAAAGAGACCTCGAGAATTCCAAGAGTAAAAAAAGAAAGTAAGTAAACTTAGACGTAGCGAGAGGGCTAAAATATCTAAGTCCTTTGGACCCCACTTCTTAACTTAAATGTTGGAAGATGAACCACAAACCTTCACCGAAGCTATGGCTTCATCAGACGCTGCTTTATAGAAAGAGGTGATAAATAGTGAAATAGAGTCCATCATGCAAAATTATACTTGGCAATTGGTGGATCTTCTTCCTAGACATAAACCCTTAGGGTGTAAATGAATTTTCAAGAAAAGATGAAAACAAATGGTACTATCGACAAATACAAGGCGAGATTAGTAATCAAAGGATATAGACAAAAAGAAGATCTTGATTATTTTGATACTCGCCTTTGTCTAGGATAACATCCATTAGGTTATTGATTGCGTTTGTAGCTATCAATAATCTTGAGATTCACCAAATGGATGTTAAAACATCATTCTTAAATGGTGATCTCGATGAGGAGATCTAAATGGAACAACCAGAAGGGTTTGTTGTTCCACGACAAGAGGAAAAAGTGTGCAAGTTAATAAAGTCATTATATGATTTAAAACAAGCACTGAAATAATGGCACTCAAAATTTGACCAACTCATGTTAGCGAATGGCTTTAGGATCAATGAGTACGACAAATGTGTAGATATCGAAGGCGATGATTCCGAATTTGTCATTGTATATTTATACGTAGATGACATGCTAATTATGGGACGTAATGTTGATGTAATCAAAGAAACGAAAAAATTGCTGAGTCGTACGAAAGATATGGGAATAGCAGACAAAATACTTAGTATTAAAATTTTAAGAACATTTGATGGACTAGCATTAATACAATCACACTATATAGAGAAACTATTACAAAAATTCTTGAGAGAAGAATATAGCCCTGTGAAGACTCTCACAAATGCGAGTCAACGACTTACCAAGAACAAAGAAGAAATAAAGTCTCAATTAGAACATTCCCGTATAATTGGGAAACTTATGTAGATCATGAATTGTACGAGACCTGACATAGCATATGTAGTTGGTAAGTTGAGTATATTTACAAGCAATCTAGGCCATGAACATTGGATCGCCATAATCATAGTATTAAGGTATTTAAAATATACTTTGAATTATGGATTGCATTACACAAGATATCCAACTGTAGTTGAAGGATATAGTGATGCAAATTGGATATCTGATACTAGTGAGACAAAGTCTACAAGTGGATATGTGTTTACACAAGGATAAAGGGCCATTTCATAGAAATTATCAAAACATACCTACATAGCTAGATCGATTATGGAATCTGAGTTCATAACACTGGATAAGGTAGGTGAGAAAGCTAAATCGTTATGCCATTTCTTGGAAGACATTCCAAATTAGCCCAAACCTGTGCCAACTGTTTGCATTCATTGTGATAGCCAATCCGCAATAGGAAGAGTACAAAGTACCATGTATAATGGTAAGTCGACATATACGTTGAAAACATAACACCGTTAGACAATTGCTCTCTAATGGGATTATAACTATTGATTATGTGAAGTCAAAAGATAATATTGTGGATGCGCTTACAAAAGGTTTAAACAGAGAGTAAGTTTTAAATTATTGAGGAGAATCGGATTTAAGCCTATAAAATAAGTGGGACACTATAATAGGAACCTTACCTATGTGACTGGAGATCCTAAGAAATAGTTTCAAAGAGAAAAACAAGTTATTGTGACTCGATGGGTAGGCATTGTGGGGGATAACCTCCTTCCCATTCCTATGATAAGTAGATAGTGATGCCTGTAAACGTGATTCTGGTTAAGTTTTACTTTTAATGGATTTTTATACCTCGATATATCGAGTGGGGGTGCCACAGGAATCCCTTAATAAAAATTCACTTGTGTGAGAAGGAACTGGGCCGGTCCTATGAGAATTTTTAAGGCTGAATTCTTAGAGTGTACTCATGAAACCCAAGAGCTATTTACGACCGAAATGAACATAACTGAAAGAACTTAACTGACTATTGACAGTGGTTGTGTGATATTCTATTGTCTTGGTATACACAAAAGTTGAATAGTTCAAGACATCGCGTTTACTAATTGGCAATGTAACAACCCGAAAATTTTGGTAATTAAATATTAAATAAGCAAATTTTCCTAATTAAATTCTTTAACCCTCGAATTCAATTAGTAAATGTTTTTATAATATTTTTTAGAAAAATTTCAATCGGTAGATGTTTTTCCGCCGATTTGATATTTTTCTCATAACCAAAAATATTTTATCACTTCCGAAAATTTTATTTTACACTTGAAAATTGTCATATGCATTATTTTAGCCCAACTTTTAGCCCAAAAAAACCAAATCCAATACATTCCACTTTTATATATTACAAATCTAGCTTTATACATACAAAATGCATACACCCACACGCACACACAAAATTTCGGCCAATACCCTCAAAAATTTGGCTAGATATTTTAATTTTATAAGCAAAATTAATCCTTATCCAAGTGTTAGCCTCATCATTCGTCAATTGGCTACTAATCAATAAAAATTGACACTTTGCAATTGTAATTTGTAAATGGCACATGAGTCCTTAGCATTCTTCTATATGATAGATACAAGATTGCAAGATAAGAACACAGCTGGACGCCCACTGACCAAGCCAAGAGCGTATATGGCGGCTGAGGAGGGAATGGATCCTACGCAGGTGGTGCAAGGTAACATTGTAATTCAGAATTTTTTGTGTAAAGCTCTGTTTGATCCAAGTGCCACGCACTCTTTCATATTTATTGCGTGTGCTAAGCGAATATGATTGGCCTAAAAAAATATGAAAACTCCTTTTGAGGTCCATAACCTAGTAGGAGAATGTTATGAAACTTGTGTTAGGTATCCCAATTGCCCCATGAGCATAAATAACTAGGAGTTTGTTGCACATATCATCGAATTACCAATCCAAGATTATGATCTCATCTTAGGAATAGATTAGTAGTACCAACATCAGGCCTTCGTGGGCTATTTCACCAAAACAGTAAAGTTGGGATAGGTAGTAGAGGTTGGAGTTGGTAATGACTCAAAGGATGGCAAAATAACCATTATTTCCACAATTAAGACCAGAAAGATTATAAAGGCAGACAAGGATTTCTGGTATATTTGATCAATAAGCCATAGGATACTGTGAAGCTGGAGGATGTGAGGGTTGTTAAAGAGTTTCCAAAAGTATTCCCTAAGGAGCTAGATTCACTATCTCCAGACAGGAAGATTGAATTTGTAATCGAAACTCTTCCTAGAGTAGAGCCATTCTCGAAAACTCCTTACAGGATGGCACTAGTGGGACTGAAAAAGATAAAGGAACAACTACAGGAACTCTTGGACAAGAATTTTATAAAATCGAGCTTGTCCCCTTGGGAAGCTTTGATTTTGTTTGTGAAGAAAAATGATGGTTCATTGAGAATGTGTATCAACTACAAAGAACTGAAAAAAGTGATTATCAAGAACAAATATCCACTACCCCATATCGACAAGTTATTTGATCACCTTCAGGGATCGATGGTATACTCGAAATTGGACTTAAAATAAGGGTATTACTAATTGAAAATACGAGAAGCAGACATTCCCTAGACTATATTCAATTCACGATATAGACACTTTGAGTTTGTTCTGATGCCATTTGAATTTAAAAATGCTCCTGTGACATTCATAGATTTGATGCATCAAGTTTTTTGTCCATATATTGACTGTTTTGCAGTAATTTTCATTGATGATATCTTGGTATAATTGAAGTCAGAGAAGGAACATGAAGAACATCTACAGATTGTTATTCAAGCTCTCAAAGAACATCAGTTGTACGCCAAATTCAACAAATGTGAATTTTGGCTTAGTAAGGTAACCTTCTTGGGACATATAATATCCTAAAATGGTCTTGAGGTTGATCTAGATAAAGTTAAAACAGTACTCAATTGGAAAAAACCAAAAACGGTTATCTAGGTGAGACACTTCCTGGGATTAGTGAGGTATTATCGAAAATTTATTCAAAAACTTTTCCAAGATAGTTGGACCTTTCACCCAATTGACCCATAAAGATCAACAGTTTGAATGGAACTAGAAATGCGAAAAGAGCTTTATAGAATTAAAGAAAAGATTAACTATAGCTCCAATACTCGCATTAGTTGATAGGTACGAAGAATTTACGCTGTATACAGATGCTTCTAAGGGAGGTCTGTGATGTGTACTGATACAGAAAGGACATGTAATCGCGTATGCCTCTAAGAAGTTGAAAAGTCACAAGCAGAACTATCCCACTCATGATCTGGAATTAGCAGCGATAGTTTTTGCTTTGGCTAAGTGATGCCATTACTTGTATGGTGCTAAAGTTGAGATTTATATGGATCACCAAAGTTTGAAATATATTTCCAACTAGAAGAACTTAAATTTGAGACAGTGATGATGAATGGAGTTTTTAGAAGATTATGATGTCACCATCGCCTACCATCCAGGTACAGCAAATGTTGTCGCTGATGCCTTGAGTCAAAAGGGAAGGCGAGCAAATATGAATATATATCCTAAATTATGTAGTGAAATTCTTAATGCTTAGGAGGGAAATGACTGGATATAGAAACTTAAATCTTCGATAAGCACACAAATGAGATCTAAATTTAGGATAAATACGGAAGGATTATTGTGCTTCAGAGATAGGGTATGTGTTTCTACGAGTATGCTCTATAAGGTGTTGACAATAGCCCATCAAACCAAGTATTCAGTACATCCTGGAGCAACAAAGAAGGTTATAGAGACTTAAAGCAAAAGTTTCGATGGGACAATATGAAATAGGATATAAGTGAATATGTTCAGAAGTGACTAACCTATCAACTTGTGAAAGCAGACATCAGAGACCCTCTAGAAAGTTATAGCCACTTCCAATCCCGAGTTAGAATGGGACCAAATCACCATGGATTTTGTGGCTGGCCTACCAGTGATAGGAGAAGGTTGTGATAATATTTGGGTTATAGTTGATAGGCTCACGAAATCTACATATTTCTTGCCTATCAAAACCCAATACAATGTGGAAAAACTCATCAAAATCTATATTAATTCGGCTATACAGAATACCTCAGAGCATTGTCTCCGATAGAGATCCAAAGTTCATGGTGAGGTTATGGAGGAGTTTGCAAGAGCATTTGGAAACTAAGCTATTATTCAGTACGACAGCTCATCCTCAAATTGACGGACAATCAGAGAGAGTAATTCAGGTATTAGAAGACATGTTGAGAGCTTGCATTCTAAACTATCCTGGAAACTGGGATAGGCACTTACCTTTGGTGGAATTTTTCTATAACAATAGTTATCAAACCTCAATATAAATGGCACCCTATAAAGCTCTGTATGGAAGGAAATGCATATCGCCTCTGACTTGGGATTTAGATGAGGTAAGAAGTACCTCAGGGGAAGGAAGGGATGAACTCAGGCTTGAGATGATACAGGAATCAATTGACAAGATTCAGATCATTAAAAGGAATATGAAAACGGCCCAGGATAGTCAGAAGAGTTATGCAGACAAACGTCGAAAAGACCTGGAATTTAATGTTTGAGATCAAATCTTTCTAAGCTTGTTTTGCAGAAGGGAACGCGGAGGATAGGAAAAAGCAAAAAGTTAGCTCCAAGATACGCAGGACCTTTCGAAATTATTGAACGTATTAGTCCGGTGGCATATAGATTAGATTTTTTGCCAAATCTTATAGGAATACATGACGTTTTTCATTTATCCCAACTGGGGAAATATTAGCTAGACCCTTCTCATATTATCGAGCACATTTATGTGCCAATTCAGAGCAACTTCTTTTATATAAAACAACCCGTCTGTATCCTAGATTTCTAAGTTTGTGAGCTTATGAATCGTGGAATATCTCAAGTTAAGGTTCTTTGAAGAAACCAAAAGGTCGAGTAGGCCATTTGGGAATGTAAGGACAAGATATGTGAAAAGTATTACCACATGTTTGATTAAGGTACGAATCTGGGAGTCAGATTCTTTTTAGGAGGGAAGAGTGTAACAACCTGAAAATTTCCCTAATTAAATATTAAAATAAGAGAATTTTCCTAATCAAATTATTAAACTCTCGATTTTAATTGGTAAATATTTTTATAATATTTTTGAGAAAAATTTCAATCGGTAGACGTTTTTTTACCAATTTGAGATTTTTCTCGCAATAAAAAATATTTTATCAATTTCAAAAAATTTATTTTATTCTCGAAAATTATCATATGCATGATTTTAGCCCAACATTTAGCCCAAAAAAAAAACCAAATTTAATCCATTTCACCCTTATATATTACAAATCAAGTTTTATATATACAAAATAAATACACCCACACACACACACACACAAAAATTTTAGCCAACACCCTAAAAAATTTGGCTATGTATTTTAATTTTATAAGCAAAATTAATCCTTATCCAAGTGTTAGTCTCATCATTCGCCAATTAGCTACTAACCAATAAAAATTGACACCTTGCAATGGTAATTTGCAAATGGCAAATGAGTCCTAAGCATTCTTCTATATATATGATAGATACAGGGTTGCAAGCCAAGAACACACACCCCCCTCTTGTCTCATACTTTATCACTTCGTCTTCCATATACACACACAAAATAATTTTGTCACCTCTTCTATCTTCCTTCAAAATTACTTAAATCCAAGACTTTAAAGCCAAATTTAAAGGGGAAGCAAGGTTGAAACACTTGGTAAGCTTTCTATTTTGATTAGGGTTCTATGATTAGGGTTGTTGATGTAGAGTTAAATGACTTATGGTTTGAATCCCTATAGGAGAACTTGATCTAATTTTGGAGAATTGCAATCAACCTTGGGTATTAGCACAAGAGGTAAGAATTATAACTACTCTCCCTCCTTGTTATCATGCTTTGGTTGAGCTTTGATGATGTTTCTATTTCTTGCTTGAGAATTGAATAACCTAGCTTAATTATACTAAATTGGAAAATTTTGGACATTTTTATGGGTGTGATCCTTTCCCTTGATATGAAACCTTACTTCCTTGATTATGATAGAAGATTATTGGAGTTGAGATATGGACTTATCAATAGCTTAAATATCTCGAAAAACTTGAAACTCCAAACTCGAAGATTTTGTCAAATTTATTTAAAACTTGATTTTAAAAATTTTGATGATGAGTATAACAAATTAAACCTAATTTTTTATATTTGGTCCTCTGCTATCATAGGAAGTTTAAGAAAAAAATTTTTTTGCTCGTTGGGCACGTCTGCACCCAAAATTGGGCGTAGCAGCACCCAAGGCAGTAGCCTTGTGCTTTGCAAGCGCATCCGCTCCCATTTTGTGCGCATTTGCGCCCACTGCAGAACATTTTGATGCGTTTTTGACCCTTTTGTTTTTTTATGTCTACATATCACTCTGATTAGATCTCCTAAATCTGAATACATGATTTACGTGTCCAAACTCCAATCCGAATCGATTGATAATGTTCGAACCTTGTTCAAACTTTGAAAATTTTAAATCTGACAAATGCCGTTATATCTAAAACTGATTGTCTAATTGTTTAATGGGCCCTTGAAAAACCTCAAGAAGAATGCTGGGCAGCGTTGGGCTGACAGTTGATCCCCTGAAATATTTCCTACTGGTTTAGGTAGTTCTGCGGAAGCCTGGGATAGATTTTTCAAAGACTATTCTGTGACACACGGAATGTTGATAATTTTGTCACACCACATGATCGAGTCACCATTTCAAGCTGCCACTCGAGTGTGGAACCAGTGGAGGGATAAGGGTTTTGTATATATTTGGAGTTATAAGGGTGACAGATCTATCAAATGCTAGTTCTGCCTATATTGTTCAATTGTGTGATTTGTTTTATACTCTCGTATGAGTTACTCATTTTTGTTTGATTATTAAATTATCACAATCGTTTGGCATATCTAACTCGTTTATTATCTTCGTTTGTACTCTATACTGAATTCGTTGAATCCTCTTGTCCTTTACCATTCCTTAGCTATAATTCTTACTAAGTCAATTGACTTATTTAAATATGCTACCATGTGTAGGTGAATAAACTTTGGAAGTTTGTTGGATTGTAATTATGCGTTTTCACTTTATGTTTAATTTTGTAATCAATGTTGGAGATGTACATTTGAAAGCAAGAGTTTATGTTTGACTTGTAGTTATTATGGCTCCTAGTATGTGGCTTGTAGCCACTAGAATAATAGTTTATGGGGAGTTCATGTAAATATAATTTGTTTAATTTGTAATTGTAATAATATGACTTATAATGTAATGGCTATTGAGGCATATGTCTGAAGATATATTGAAGTGTTTTGTTTAGTTAATTTTCCCTTGTATGTTTGTTGCTTCTCTAGAGTTCCGTCTGCCCACAAGTAACGTTATTGGCCTTGGGATGGACGTTCTAGGTTTCGGGCTGTTACATGTAAGTACATTCGATAATTCTCACTATGGAAGGTTCAAAGTCACAAACTACCTATTCTGATGCAACGTTGCTCAAGCTGAAACCTCTTTGTATGCTTGCATTACTTGCACTACTAATGAGATAATTTCCTATTCATGTGGGGGAGTGTGAGAATTTTGACATATAAGACCCATTTAAGGTCCCAACTTTGGCTAAAAATTAAGTTACACTTAATTAAATTTGTGAAATTTAATGTTAATCTAAACATCTCAATGTGGAGAT
>JACFYI010003532.1:310964-321994 GCA_014898755.1 Handroanthus guayacan | reverse complement strand
AGAATAGAAGAAGGGGAATTAGGTATACTCTTCCTTAGTAAGTATTGGTAAGTAAGATTTAGCTCTTGTGAGCTCTTGAATCACTAGAATTTTTAAACTAAGTTTGATGATTGAAATCACTAAGTGAAGTTTTTGTGTTTTAGGTGATGCAACTTAAAATCTTTCATCTTAATCTCCCAAAAAAAATCGAAGCTAAGGACCGTTGTGAGTATTGTGGTGTCTCCTCCTTTCTTAGTTGCTTGATTGATCGTTTATTCGGTTTTTCTTGGCCGTATTTATGTTTTGTTATGAAACGAGCTCATTTATGTTGTTATTGTTTGTTGAATCATGATCGTGAGCTTATCTTTCTTCGACATGAGAACCAAAAGGACCATGAACATTCTTGTAAACTTACCTTGGCTCGGAAAGGGACTTGAAACCATGGATCATTTCGAAAAATTGTAACAATGTCAAAAATTAGTTTATGGAACTTAAAATTTCATAAATTGTAAAAATTGTAAAAATTCAAAAATTTTAACCTGAATATTTGAGGAAAATGTCCCAAAAATACTACTAGAAAAATGGATTGAAAATGCAGAAAAAAAAAAACTGAATAGAAATAAAACTTTGATAAAAATTGATTTTTGTCACTTTCTTTAATTTTTAAAATCATTTAGGTTTAGATTTTACTAGAACTTGTTTTACAAAAAGTGTTGGAAAAATTCTAAAGTTTTCAAAAAAAAAAAAAAAAAAAAAAATTTGGCACTTGGGCGCCTAGCGCCCAAAGGTCAGTGGCAACGGTCACCGATGAGCGCTCCAGCGCCCAAACGAGCGCCCCAGCTCCCGTATTCCAGTAGCTCTTTCATGTTTGAGCATCTGAGCACCCAAACCCGAGGTGAATTTCATTGTGTAGGCGCTCGAGTGCCCAACTGAGCGCTCCAGCGCCCATTCCAGTGGCGAAATCTTGACATTTTGACCTTGTTTATTAAACCCAAATCTTATATTTAACTTCTTTGAACTCTTTTAAAATTTCAAAACAATTTTTCTACAGTCTGTGGTCCAATTTCCAATTTGATCATTGAACCTATTCGATAATCGAATCTTTGTCCTTTGAATACGTTTGATATGGTTATATGTGATTGAATTAAGCTCTATAAGTTCGTTTATGTTCATTCGTTTGCTCTAAACCTATATGCATAATAAGTTGGGCCATATGTAATTCTTAGGTGAAATAAATTGGGCAATGTCGGATTGTTGATTCGACCTCCTAAAATTCTTGTTCGGAGGATAACTCGAAGGAGTTCTGGAGTTTAGAATTCCAAATGATTATTCCGAAATACGTGGTCAACCATGTTTCAAAGTTCGATATGTGTGCAACTCGAGTGACCACTCGAGTATGCAAGTTGAAGGGATAAGGTTTTATATTTTGTTGAAGGTATAAGGGTGATAGATCTACCAAATGTTAGTTTCTACCTTATATGTTTGATAACGTGAATGTGTTAGAAATTTTGAAGCTTCTATTTCGTTATAATATTTTGTTCGTCCTATTTCATTGCCTAGCACATTCATGATATGATTTTATTTGTTTCTTCTAATTGATCTTTTTCCTGTTGCCATCATTCCTATCTTATGTCACAAAACTCGCTGGATCAGTGGACTCATGATTTCATGTTTTAAAATTTTATAAGTGCATAGCCGAAGTATGTAAGACTTGGTAAATCATGACGTTACCATCTTTTGGATTTTGTATATTTGGTTCTCTTATGTAAGATGAGCAATGTAGTATGAATGGTTTTATTTCGAATGATATTATGGTGGTTGGTTGAACAAATGGGCTGTAATGACATTAAAATGTTTGATGTATATAGCTCTGAATCGAATGGAATTTTATGTTTACGTTTTAACTTTGTGTCTGCTGATGGATATTAAATTATAAATGAACTGTTGGATTTTCTGTCGTAAAAGTTTTAGTTAGTTCGTCCGCGAATAGCGTTTCGGGATTCAGTGCTTGTATGTCCGTTCGATCACATTTCCGTTCGATCACAAGGGATCCTCGGACGCTACAAGGTGAGTGGGGTGAAGAGTGGGAGTGGAAGTGGGAGTGAAAGTGGGAGCGATGGTTGCGATCTGATTAAAGCTTAGTCTTTTTGGGACTAATTCAGATTTAAATTTAAAATTTTTCTTAATAAAATTCTTCTAGAATTAGCGGTGACTTTTCAAAAATTAAAAACCTTAAATTGTTGGATTCAAAAACCATCACATAATTAACTATTTCCGCTCCATTTGTCGGATTCAAGAACCATCTTATAAATGGCCGTGTAATGTGCATACAATTTTGTAATGGAGGAAAAACATTACAAGAAAACCAGGGATCGTCGCTCTGATGCCGGTTTCATCCGGTGCGCCGCCATAGTCTTCCCCTACCTTAATCCCGCGGAACTAGCCGCCATTTCCTCTACCTGCAAAAGCTTGTATCAGATCTCGAAAACCATAACTTCTCGAAGAACCTCTGATGCTTCCAGAGGATCAGAGAACCTCCCAATCCCATTCCTGAACCCCATCTCCAGCGACTCACAACCCTATTCATACTTCTTCTACACCCCCACGCAGACCCTCCGGTTAAGACCCGAGTTCCGCCAGGCTTGGGGCTCCAATGATCAATCCCGGTTATGCAGAAAAGAGGGTCGGCCTGACCCGTTTCTGTTCCGGGTAGAGGGTGCTAGTGGATGCGAGTGCGCGAGTTGCAGTGGCGATTGCTGTCCGTGCTTGGAAGCCGGCGAGTTTTTGCTGACCCGCGAATGTGGGCCGAGTTGTAAGTGTGGATCGGGGTGCGGGAATCGGTTGACTCAAGGAGGGGTAACGGTCAGGCTGAAGATGGTTAAAGATGAGAAGAAAGGCTGGGGATTGTATGCGGCTGAATTCATTCCTAGTGGACAGTTTGTCTGCGAGTATGCAGGTAATTTGCCAAAATTTCATAATTTTTTCGTGTGATGCAGAAAATTTGAACTTGAGTGCAAATTAATTTTATCCTTACCATGCACCATTGAAGGTGAGCTTTTGTCTACCAAAGAAGCAAGACGAAGGCAGCAAACCTATGACAAACTGGCATCAGTAACTCCTGCTCTTTTGGTTGTGAAGGAGCATCTTCCATCGGGAAACACTTGCATGAGGATCAACATTGATGCCACTAGAATAGGGAACATTGCACGGTTCGTTAACCATTCTTGCGATGGTGGGAATTTGGACACGGTGATAGTGAGAAGTTCTGGAGCTTTGCTGCCCCGCATTTGCTTCTTCGCTTCCGGGGATATTCAAGAAAATGAAGAACTCACTTTCAGTTATGGGGACATTAGGCTCACGCCTAATGGCCAGCCATGTTTTTGTGGTACTGCTTCTTGTGCTGGCATCCTGCCTTCGGAAAACACATGATCTTAGGCAGGTAAATTATTTGTTATCAGTTATTGTATGTTGTGGTTTATATCAAGTGATTTAACTTTGTTCCATTGGTAGTGGTTTGTTATGGTGAGTGCAAAATTTTCACTACTGCAGGAAATTATTTGGTGAAGTTGATAGGATTGAGAAGGACAATGAAGTAGTTGATACATTTTGAACAATATTTGGCCTGTATTCATATAATGTTCTGATAAACAGTTCTTCCCAAGAAAAATGAAGCACACTTTAACTTGGAGGTGGAAAGAAAGCTGTGAGGTACAGCCTGCGAAGATGGTTGTTGGGAACATAATTAACACACAGCCCGTCTACGTTGCTTTGATCCAATATGATTCCTTGTGGTGCTCTCCTCATCCTTTGAATGCCAATCTCTTAAAATTAAATATAGCCGTCTGTTAATGAGAAATCCACGGAGATGAAGCTGTAAAAGTGCCAGAACTACATGACTTCTGCTAGATTATATAACAGCTTTTCTTTTTATTTCAACAGGCTTTTAAATCATGCTGAAGCCACAGATTTTCCAGGTGAAAAAGATGTCATTATGGAAGGAAGAAGTACCCGTTATCTTCTATTGTTTGATAGAGAGCTTCAAGCGTGAAGATTGCAGAGGAGAAATGGGAGAGCCGTCGCTGCTTTGGGAGTCAACCCTCCATCCATCCTGAACCTGAGCAGCAAACTGCAAATTCCACAGTACATCTTCAATTGAAGGTCTTTCACCTGGATCCTGGAGTAAGCATCTGCAGCATATCTCAATCATTGTCTTCACTGAATCGCCCGAGCATGAGTTTCTAACTGCTGGATCAACTGAACTCTTTCTTGATGTGTCATCAGCCATTATGCTGTCTGGTAGCTGCACATATTATTCAGCATTTTGGTAAATGTCATGATAACGCAGATGCACAGATAATCTCATTTATGAGATATATATCATGTTTAACCACCTGATCTTTTACAATTTCCAATTCGTTCCTGGAATCTATAGGCCTTCCAGAGATGATTTCTAGTAACATTATGCCAAAGTCATAAATATCTGACTTATCTTGATTCTTTGCCCTGTCAATCAATCAACAGAATGAATGTCTTCATCATTTGCATCAAAGAAGCTTTTGAATAGCTGTATATCTGAACCCTAAAGAACAAAGTTGCAAACCTTGCACTCTTGAACTCCTTTGATCCCCCAAGAACATTTTGGAGATGAGCCTGCAAAGTTGAGCAGAGTTTAACAGTCAGTTTGTGCAATAATAACACTAAACACACAACTTCGAGAAGTTCTTTTTTCATACTTTTCCCATGTTGTCTGATAGCAAAGGCAGGTTGTAGCTGCTAATTTTTGCAACAAGGTTCTGATCCACTAAAACATCTGTTATTTTGATATTATTGGAAAAAACACCAGGCACAATTCCTGTATGAAGGAACTGGATACCCTTTGCCACCCCTGTAGCGGCTGCTATGCGCTGAGACCAGGTGAGCTTTCGTCTAACACGCCTTTCTGCCAAACATAATGGTGAAAAACAAAACATCAAACCTATTACCATCTAAACTTAATCCAAAGCTGCATTTGAGAAATTGACCGGGTAAAGTTTATTATTTAGTACATCAAATCAGCTGAAATTTTACTTTTGAACATAGGCCCAGTGTTTTCTTTCTTTCCCTTTTTTTTTTTTGTCATTTTTATTGCATAATTGCAAACTTTTGATCACTCAAGTCCAACCGAACTTTTCACGAGAAAGGTCAAAACAGCTAGGAAGAAGAAGTTCGATTATCAGCTATCAAGAGAAGGAGGATGAATATTTACAGCATCATTGCCGTCATTAAAGTTTAAATCTACTAAAGCCATTATCTGGGAAGAATAACCTCAAGTCGTTTGGGATTGTTTCAAAGGGAAACGTGAAATCATGAATGCATGTAACTTGATTTAAGCTTGGATGTCTATTTACTTACCAGAAATCCAGCTTCTGAGAGTCCCATTTGGCACATATTCAAAGACCAGAAATACTCTGCTTACACTCGAATCATCCAAGTAATACTCGAAGCAGTGCCCAAGAGCACTCACCAAATGCTGGTGTCTCAGTTTTGATATCATTTCAATGTGAGGCATGAAGTATTCAGTACTGTGGTTTCTTCTCAATTTCACGCATCTAATCGCGACATAGGACCCATCCCTCAATTGACCTCTGTATATCTGAACCCAGGCAGAGACAATACGGAGAGAGAGATGCGTAAACAATTACAAGTTCAGAAGCAGAATCAAATAATGGTTTCATGTATTATACTGACTAATTTCGAGGTTGAAAGTTATGACAACAGAAAAGTGTATGGTGACTGAAATCCCTACTTTCTTTACTTATTCTTAGTGATTTAAACACAGGGCAATTGCAGATACCTGACCACGAGATCCTTCCCCCATGAAAGTTGATGTCTCAAAATTATTCGTTGCCTCCTCCAGCTCTTCCAAAGAAAAGGTCCTATAAGCTGGAAGTCCAAGTGCTCCTAGCTTCATCGCTTGAGTTATGTATCCTATACACAACAAAAAAGATCAAAGTCGAAAAATGAAAAATGAATAGGTTCTTGATGATCACCTAAAAAGATATTCCATTTGATACTATCCATTCACAAAATAGAATAGATGAAAAATGGAACTTACTTGCATCTTTAAGGAACTTTGAGGTGTATCCTGTTGATGAATTTTCTGCGGCAAATCTTGGTAGAGTTTTTTGTGCTTCTTTCTTGGCAAGAAACTTCTTGACTACCAAAAAGGTTGCACTAACTAAAACTATACCCCCAATAACTCCTCCACTTATGCTTAAAGCAAGAATTACTTTCGAAGCTTGTTTTTGTTTATGAGGATGAGGTAGTATTCCCACGGCCAAAGCCTCATTCTTACAGAAGGAAATTGGCTGTTGATTTTCATCTTCAGTTGCCAAACAATTTTTAGCATATGCCACGCTTCTTTCCTTGGAATCAGACAGTAAACATGTGGGCAGTTTCCCTGTCAACAGATTGGCAGTGAAATTCACATAATAGAGATCATCGTTACAAGGCAGGTTTTCAGACAGCATTCCTGTAAATTTGTTTTCTGCAATATCCAGATAAGTAACTGATGGAAGAGATAACAAAGACACAGGAAAAGGTCCCACGAATCTGTTGTGAGAAATGTCTAAGCATTTCAGCTGATAATAGGATCGAACTTTCTCTGGAATTCCGAAGGTAAACTTATTATTCTTTAGCACAATGCTTTCAATTTTGTCACTAACTACAGGAAATCGAGGCCCAAGAACATTGTGTCCCAAGTCGAGCACTTGAAGGTTTGTCAAACCGCTAAGATCAGGCACTTCACCGGAGAAATTGTTATTGGACAGCACAAGAACCCTGAGGTTCTCCAAAGTTCCCAGTGAATGTGGCAGAGATCCATATAAAGAGTTGTTCTTTACATTCAAAACAGCCAAAGATGAAAGTGAGCCCAGGCTATCTGGAAGTCTACCAGTGAAGTTATTGCTATCAAGTATTAGAGTTTGAAGGTGTTCCAATGATGAAATACCCAGCGGTATGTTTCCCTGGAAGAAATTTGAAGTCAAATTTAGTATTTCTAGAGATGATAAGCGCATAAACTTGCTAGGCAGGGGTCCCCATAAACCAAGAGAAACCAATCTGAGGACTTTCAAACTCGGAAGCTTCACAAGTGTAGTGACAAAGGAATCGATTGAGAAATTCTGAGGCAATCGAGGAGCCCCGATGTCTCCCACAATGTGCAACTGAGTAATGTTGTCTTCATAGCAAACAACAGTGAGAGCCGAAGTTGGTTCGATATTGCAGAAATCTGTGTCATTGTTCCAGCTATTCAGAGAAGGTGGAGAGTTAAGGAGGACTTTGATTCTTAGAAGAGTTTCCACTTGGGACGATTGTAACTGCTCTGTATAGGAGACTGAAATCAACAGGATAAACAGAAGTATAAATGCTGTTTGGCATCCATGTTTTGCCATCGAAAGAGTGTACAATTTGGTCGAAAATGGGAGATTTTCACTGCTGAAAACCAGAATTACCCTGCCCTTGAGTGTCTGCATTTGTCATCAATGGGAAAATAATTGAACTAAGATCAGAAATAGATGAGATTGCATACAAGAACAAGGGAGAAAACTTGATAGGATGGGACAATTTCTTCTTTATATTCTTTCTTCCCCTCTGGGCTTTTTTCTTTAGGCAAACACAAATTTCTTGAAATTGAATGTATTGTTTGAATTCAAGAATATTTTCCCAAAAATGCTGCTCAATTTGGTGGGCAGATGCTTTCAAGAATTTGAAAATGGTTTGCAATTTGCTTATGATGTATGGTGTGTGTTTTGGGCCGTCCCTGCTTCCCATAGCATTAGTAAACAAATAGGCATATTCTTCTCCATCTATTATCAACACAGAATTGGAAACACCACTCCAAGGTCAGTTCGGTTTTTGGTGATGGTGGCCACCGTTTATTCTCCTTTGTAACTAAATTTGCGCCTTAGCGCTTTTATGATATGCTTAATTTATTTAAAATTAAAAAAAAAAAAAAAGAAAAAAAGAAAAAGGTAAGTATAAGTTGGAAGAACGTCTCAGGAGCATGCCTTTTTCAGCAACAGAAACAACCCATAATAAGCTCCATGAAGCTTGTCCGAAACCCATAAACTATTATTGTGACAAGTTGAGGAAAATCAAATCAAAAAATTTGAAAAAGCACAACATTACCATCAAATGAAGCAACCATCCAGAATCACAAGAACTCAAAACTTAAAATCAGATGCTACTGTACGTTACCAAACACTGACCTTCAAATTAAGCAACCGTAAACTTGCAAACAGGGCCTTCATTACACTTAAATGTAGATTCTCTAAATGCTGCCATTTCTTTCCCTGCAAGACGCTCGAAGCAATTTGGGTCCTTGGAAATAAGAAGCCCCTGAATCTTTTCTCAGATTTGGCGGCCTTCCGACAACGATTAAAGAATGGACTCGGTTAAAATTTGCCAATGCCCCCCAGAAAGAAAAAAGAAGAGAAATTAAAACGAAAATTAGTATGCACAGTAAAAGACAAGTTGGCTGACACGATTTTCATGGAACTCAGTGCCAAACCACACTTTAACCGCCATTATCACTTAAACCGACACTCTGGAATTTCTCTCTCTAAACTTTATAACTCATATTTTGCCAATTATATAGTGCTTGAGAAGCTTTAATGGAGTCCCTTTGCTGGACAGAACCAGAAAAAGAAAAGCAAAACTATAAAAGAAAGATTCTTGCAAGAAGAGAACCCTTTATTCTCCGTCAGTGCTAGTAAGCAATCTTTATCTGCTACATGCACCCATGTTTTTCTGTTTTATGCTTTTCAATATTTATTTAATTTCAAGATTTTGTATTTCTCAGAATTCAGTAAATTCTGAAATTTAATATTATTTCTTTTCACGCATAGTAAGCTTTCACTTTCCAAGTCCCGTCAGCTGTTTGGCGTTTGTCTTCTGGATTATTAAACGTAGTTCTCTCGGCTTAGCTGTGGCCCTCTTTCGGTTGGTCAGCTTCTCACTGGGGCTTTTTCACTTTCTCTATTTATGTTTGAGATATGATAGTTCCTTTTTTATTTGGAGGAAATTAAAAAGGCCACTGCCGTGGAATTATTGAAAATCTGATCACCATCACTCGATGTGGCTAAGAATTTTGCATTCTATTGTTGTGTTGTGTTGTGTGGTGTAGTGGGAAATTTGGTGGAGCAGTGCAGAAGGGCGTGTTTCTTTTATCTCTTTAAATTTCCCCTGATTTGTCTTTTACTAGAGCTTGTAAATGATGATGATTTTCTTTTCTTTCTTCCTTTTTTTTTTTGTTTCCCCGGTTGAAGGGTCGAATTACAAAGACTTGGAAATTTTTGGGTCCATTCAAGCTGATATTCTCGATAGCAAAACAAAAATGTCAACGTTTTGCCCAATAGAAATAGGGTAAATTATCAACGAATAGTAAATACACGTAGTTATAATTATCAACAATAAATGTATCAATATGTACGAACTCTTTAAAGAAAAGAAAGTAAGAAAGGAAATGACGAAAGAGACTTCACATGTACATTATTCCAAGCTATGCAGCCTTAGCCTAAACACAAGGTATTAATCTGGACTGGACCATACTATCTAAGATGCGTAACCATGCGGGAAACAATCACGCTACCCTAATGGTTCATGGTCCAAGTTTCTGAAAACTCAACTCTTGGTGGCAGCCCATCTACAATTGTACCGTTGACTGCTTAAGGCCTAAAGAGATCCATTCTTTTCGGTACATAATCACTGAAGTAGCCCATACATATAAGTTAAATAGGGCCCAACATGTGGAAATAGCAAAATAGACATTGAATGTTTTCAATTGAGATACTTGTATCTTTCGAATGAGAGGTTTCTTTCCAGTTTTTGGTTTTTGGTTTTTCTTTTTCGATCAGTTTAGTTTGGGTCATTTGCTTTAAATCTGTTTCTATTGTCTCTATAGTTTAATCTTCTTCTTGGTGGTTAGATGATTTTGTTTTCTTGGTTATGCTTATTGCCATCTGTTCTTTTTTCTTGTGAGAATCTATTATTGCATGCATCTACTAGTTGGCAGCATTTGTTATTTGGAAGACCTTCGGCTGCTAGGGAGCTGCACTGTTCATGCCGCCTTTATAATCCCTATGTTCTTGATTATGATATCTAACAAATCCCACAATATCCGCTCCCCTGTTATACTTTCAATTATTACTTTCTTTTTTTCTTTCTAACTAATTTGCCTTACCTCATAGATAAAAACCCTAATCCTAATTTTAGGTTTCTTTCTTTTTACTATCTTCAACTATACTAACGTTTACCCTTCACCCTTGAATTGTGTGTTGTTTCTCTATGGTGGGAAGTTGTGTGTCTGTTATCGAGGCTCCCAACTCACAGACATTGAACCGGGTAACGAGAGAATTGGATTATTAACTTAGGTTGAAAATTGACATTAAGGGATGATAAGGTTGACGAAACCATGCCGGCAACTAGTTGGCAAGGAGAGAACACTAACTACACTCTTTCTTTGGTGGCTCGATGGTCAGACAATGATCATATTTACATATTATGCTCCAATCCAATCTCCTTAGAATTTTCGACCAATACATGGGCTTCAGGTGACTAAAGTTGGGAATGATTTCTCGTCCGTTTCAATCATGCTTTGGATCGAAAATATGCTGTCGATAGATGTCTTTGCGTTATGGACAAACACTTGTTGATTGTGGATGAGATTTTGGTTAGTAGTGACTCGATAAATATGAAGTTGGACTAAAGCTTGTTCAATGTTCAAATCCGAAATCTCAAAATGGGAAAACATTCAGTCAATATGGCTAATTAAATATGTAGGGGATCAAATAGGACAGTTTCACACAACGAGAGTGATATAATTAGGATTGGGGTGAAGATGGACATCATTAAATGATTGATGCAAGGATTAAATATTCAAACTCCAACTAGAAGATCGTTTTGGATAAGCTTGGCTTACAAGTGATTACCTTCATTCTGTTACCTCTACAAATGTTTAGGGGGAGAATTGCAATTTTAGTCCCACACCTTTGGGCAAATTCCATTTATGGTCC
>JACFYI010003532.1:295055-310864 GCA_014898755.1 Handroanthus guayacan | reverse complement strand
AAGGCCGAGCTTTTTTTTTTTTTTTGCAATACTTGATGTAATTGTAATAAAGAAGAAGAAATAAATAATTTTTCATTTATTTAGTTCAAAGACTCTTAAAAATGTAAAAAGAAATACCATAAATTTATATACAACATATTTATTAACATGATAAAAATTAAAATAATTTAAAATATTTTTTTAAAATATTAACATAATATAATGTTTTAAAGTATTATTTTAGTTATATTGTTTAGAAATGTAATATTTTCATCAAATACTTAAATAATATCATGTCTTAGAAGCTATATATAATATAATATTTTTCAAATACTAAAATTAAATTAAATGATTTAACAAAATGATTTAACAAACATAAAAAAAAAAATTATAGATTTAAGAAAACACCACTTTTGTATGCGGCGAGGGATTTAGCATAGACCCCCAACCCATAGTATTAATTTGAATGAAAATTGTGATATAATTACATAATTAAATCTCAATAAATTGGTTTATTAAAAAAAAATTACTAATATACTATACAATAATATCTGAATGGGCCCAAGGATAAATAGGCCATTTATGCAAGTTGTCTAAATTACAGTCATGTTCGTTAGTTGTATTCTCTGACGCGTTACCTATGGGTAGGATCAAGACTGAACTAAAAGCTCAAGTACTTCATTACAACACCAATATATCCAATACATTGTCTTGCATTATAAGTACATTCCAAACAATTTATTCAAACATTAAGTTTCAATACATTGAGGAAAGGAATATATAGACCATATGAAGAGCCAAGTGATGATCTTCGGTAATCAGTAATGAATCAATGAGTAAGCTCAAAAACTTAGTAATCAAGTGATCAGTCAAACAGTAAGACTGAACGAGTATTTGATGCATCTATCACCTTTATAACTCTCATAAAACAATAACAGTATAGCATAGTCCCTTATTTCTCTATGATCTTTCCCTCAAGTGGCCACTCAGAGGGGAGCCAATCTATTAGTCAGTAAGGCACGGTCAACCGCGTACCAAGAATAGTTTTTGGAAAGCCTATCTCCAGGTATTCCTTAAAACTATCTAACAGTAGGAAAGCCTTTAAGGGTCTTGACTAACGATTCGATAGAGACGGTATGTGATTTCAACAAGTATCGGACACAGTCATTCGATTCATTCGAACTAATTAGAGTCAATGTGAAACTTGGACATAACATCAATCATTTTCAAGTTTGAAAGAGTGAAATATGGACTTCAAAGGCCCAAGAAGTTCGATAAAAAATCAAAATGCTACCAGACTAGATGCCATCGTGCTCGGAAACGGGCACAATCACGCCTGCACGGCTCGGGGCTGCTATCCCAAACCCGAGTGCACCCTTATTGGGCGTGGATGTGCCTGTATGATTTTTTTTTAATTCGAAAATAATATGGAAAATTCCTAAATTTTTGTTTCAAGCTCTTTCATCTAATTTTTGCAAAAAAGGCCAAGTTAGTCCATATTCCATCTTTCTCATCATCCAATAACATTCAAGGTTGTCCAAGGTTTCTATTGTCATTGAGGTTATGTATTAACAAAGGTGGTGATCACAAGAAAAAACAATGGTCCATATTCATTATCAACAAGGCAAGAATTCCATGATAGACATTTTAGAGATAACAATGACAAGTCCAAGACCAAACTCACACTATCTCAAGCAATGGAAGTGAGTCAAGATTCAAAAATGGCAATAACAATGAGCAATGAGAATAAGCCATAATCCTTACCTCTTGTCCCAAGCTTTCAAGTCTCAAGAAAATTAATGTCCAATCCCTTATAAGCTTCAAGTTAACCAAACTATTAAGTGTTAAGATCATTTAGATCACATTTATCGACTTAGATTCAAAAGCATGATATACTATACAAATTTAGGTTATAGGGCTTATCAAGAGTGCCCTCAATGAGAGTGTGCTCCCTAAAATTTTCCCCTTTTTTTTATACTTTTAAAGCCCTAGAAAGTTTTTCTCAAAAAGTAATGAAGAAGTTTTGAAGAAGAAGAAGAAAGTCATGAAAATTGGAAGATAGAAGATGGAAGAATTTGGCGAGGGAAGAAGATGCAGTATGCAAGTGTGTGTTCTTGCAAAGTAGCCAAGCACCCCTTATTTATAGTTGGGTTTGGGGTTGTTGTGCAATTTAAAGAAACTGTTGTCCTTGTTCATGTGTCAAAAGAAGACCAATCTTACATTTTTCTCACATGTTTGAATAAAGCTTGGCCAACAAGTTTGGATTAAAAAACTTAAATATCTCCCCTAAAAATGGGGCAGTGTATCCAGCCATATCTTATTTTTCACATATATATATATATATATTTGAGTTGGGCTTGGAAGAGTTTGGGTCTAAAATTTTGGGCCAAGAATAATTTCTTTTCGGCCGAAACATGGTTTGGAATGATTTTGATTACAAGAAAAATTTTGGTAGTTGTAACAAAATATTTTCGTTGTAAGAAAAATCTCAAAGAGTTGCGGAAGAAATCTTTAGTAATTGCAACAAGGTTCCGAGTTTAAACAAGAAGAATTTCAAAATTAGAATTAAAGGAAATTTCGAGGTACTACATCAGCCGTAGGCTAAAAATGACCAGACATTACTTTTGTGTTTCCATCAAATTTTGTTAAAACAGGAACAAGATTACCAACTAGGTTCCAATTATCTTCTTTTAAAAAAGGATTACCATTTTCATCCATTATATCTCTATTAATGAAATAAGTAATTATATCGTGATAAACTAGTGCTCTTTTAAGCATCATATAAGTAGAGTTCCACCTATGTGAGACGTGCAAATATAGAGCTAAATATTTTACTTTACATATTTCTCTTATTAGTTTGTATTCTTGTGCTTTAATTGATGCCGCTGTAATATGAGTTAATGCAGATCTAATTTTTGCAACAGAATTACTAAGTACATTTAAACCATATTTAATAGATAAATGTAAAATATGACATCTGTGAATATGAAAAAATACCATCCTCCATAGGTTCTAATAAACTTTTCAATTCACCTACGACACGAGTATTATTAGAAGCATTGTCAATGGAAATACATATAACTTGTTCAATTAATTTCCAATGCCTAAGGCATTCTACCATCGCTTCACAAATATGGTGCCTAGTGTGAGGATGATCGAGTTGTTGAAATTCAATAATGCATTTTAGTAAACAAAAATTATCATCAATCCAATGTGCAGTAACACATAAATAATGTAAACTACCTCTACTCAACTACATATCCGAAGTAAAAGAAACTTCACATTTTAAACTTTGAAAAATTTCAGTTAAGTTCAAAATCTCAGCGACATATTGCTTATACCCATCATTGTAACAAGTGTTACGTGAGACGGGTCTATATGCCAGTCATAAACACATTTGATTAAATCTAGTGATATGCTCGTTTTCTACAAAAGTAAAATGTAATTCATTTTGTGCAACTAATCTTGCTAAACCAAACATCATATTTTCTTGATTATATCTCCAATCACACATCATTCCTTCTTCATTTTGATATATTTGAGATTGACCGGCGCCATGTGGCTCGCATTCATCCCAGCCACGATGTCTATTATTTAAATGCCTTTTTAATGTACCCGTCCTGCTACTCTTTCGATAACCATAATTTTGTCGACATTATTTGCATACTACTCTACCTGGTTCCCCGATTTCAAATCAAAGTCATACTCCACGAATCTTTTTTCTTTTTCTTTCCTTAATGGTTGGTTCAAGTAATTTTTTTGCAATATCATCAGGCTGTTGTTGTGTTTCGTCATCATCTAATTCATTTTCTTCATCTATTGTACGATGTGGGGGTTGATAGTGTTCGGGTGCTTGTGGTTTATTATAATTTTGTTGGTTATATTAAGGTTTGATTCTGTGTGATGAAGTGATTCTATTGGTTGATTAAGATATTTCCATTCCTTTGTGTTGAAGTAAGCTTCAAAATGATGACTACCACATCTATGATTAGGTTCTTGAAAACTACGTCTAGATTTTTGTAATTAACTACTGCGTTTAGGTTCTTGAGTACTATGCCTAGGTGGTTCAAATTCTCTAGACAGACCATCGCCAACCCTTGAAGGGGCTATAGTTTTAATAGTCTTAGATTTTTTTTACCACTAAAAAGTTTCTTCATTCTTATGTAAAAATAATAATAATAATAAAAAAAACAAATAAATAAATATAGAAATTATGAAAAAGCAATCAAGAAATTAAAATACATAAGAAAATTAAATGTTAGCAGTATATTGTTTCGATAACAATAAGTAAGTTAGGCCACGATTCAACAATTCTTCACATCAATGACTGAACCACCCTTCACGAGCAAAAATAATTTAGAAACTGAATTATCAAACAACTAATTCTATATAAGTTAAAATTGTACCACCCCGAAAATTTTCCTAATTAAAACCTTGAACCTTTGTTTTTAAATAATAACTCGTTTTCACTATTACGAAAATTGTTTTATTGTCAAAATAAGTTTCATTCATCCGAAAAATTTTCTTGCATTCGAACCCCGTTTTCTTGCATTATTTCAACCCAATAAGCTTCTTAAGCCCAAGAAATTGGCCCAAATTTAATCAAAACTTAGCCTAGCATTTTTGACCCAAAAATTTCAATATTTCAAAAAAAAAAAAAAAAAGAAAAAAAAAGGATAGAAAATATAGTTGCAGCTGGCAGCTTTGTTCCTTTGGATGGGATCTCCATCCCATTTCTATCAATCCGTCATTTCGTTGCTTAAGCTTCTTTGAGAAGCTTGTTTAAATTAATAATGAGGGGCTCAAATCCATTTTTTTCTTGTTTAGATAACTCTCATCCTCCTCTATAAATATGCTTCTTTTGGCAAAAGGCAAAGTTTATTCTTGCACATGTTTCTCCACACACAAACACTAGCATATATTTCTCGCACAATATATACACTTCAAAAACATTTGGAAAAGGGAAAGGAGCAGGAGACTACACTCTTGCTATTGATAAGATTGGATTAAGAATATGAATAAGTATTTATGGTAAAGATGAGAATGGAGCTTAACATAAGTGTGATCTTCCATTTATAGGTGCTTGAATCAAATCTTGTGAAGCCACTAACACTTCGATAAAGCTTAGGACCCAAATATAAGACTTATGGACTTCCCTTCATTGCTTCTACAAACACGTTTTGATCATCATTTTTATTGCAAGATATGTTCATGTTGAGCCCATGTGATCATTATTCTTATTAATGTCTTGTATTCAAATAGCTCAATATTTGTTCATAATAATGTTCTTGAGAATTCCTGTTTGTTAGGTAGACCAGAAGAGCCCTGAAGGTAGGGTTCTGAAGGGCTACTCTAAAGCACGTGGGGTCGACTGTGCTTTTCCAGTATGTTTGACACTCCTTGTGGGAGCATTGGAGGGATAAGGATTATATGCGAATATGTGTTGGAGTTATAAGGGTGACAAATCCACCAAACGTGTGAATCAGCCTTATAAGTTTGTTGATATGAATGTGACACATGGTTTATGATATCCCTTTGTTCTATTCATTTTGTTTGATTCGAAATGTGAGATCATATTCATGTTTTTGTTCTTGATATGCTTATCATTTACACCTTGTACTCTCTGTTTCATGCCATAAGTTTCACTGGGTCAGTGGACTCGTGCTTTCAATAACAATATATAGGGAGTTAGCTCTGTGGCTTTGTTATTTTGGGAAGCTCCCTGTTAACATGATGGATTTCTTTTGGATTATGTAATTAAGCATTTATTTTGACTTGATTAAATCATTTGGACTTTTGGCTTGTATAGAATGAAGTTTAATCATGATGTAATTTTAAAAAAATTATATGGCTTGTAATGGTGACTTGTTGGGAATTTAGTATGGAATGAATGCGTTATGTCCTGTTTATGGTTTTAGATAGTTATATATTCGCAAGTAGCGTTTGGGATCACGGGGTGGAATGCGAGACATTACAAAAATTAAAAGATGATTGCAACTATAATTGAAATAATGACAATATAATTTAGAGTATAATTGAAATTTGAAGGAATTGAGGATGTAGTTGAGAGAATAATGGCAATAAAAATGGTGTGAAAAGGTGAAAATGTGATATGGTATTATAGAAAAAAATGGGGGAATTTTTTTTTTCTTTTTTAAAAAAAATGAAAAAAAATCTTCATTTAAGTCGTTAGGCCAATAGCTCAAATAATGATTTGATGGTTCTGACTTCCATAGCCCACTATGCAGCTTGCAATGTTGAGGCTGCTTTATCTATTTTTTCTAAAAAAAAATGGTAAAATTTTCATTTGAGCCGTTGGGCCAACGACTCAAGTAATGATTTAGTAGGTTAGCCCACTAGTACATTGCAGGTTGCTTTATCCTTTTTCCTTTTATTTTTTAATTTTATTGAATTTTATTTTATTTGGTTATTTTTTTGACTTTTTTTAGTTTTTATCTTTCTTTTCTTTTTTTTTTTTCCTGCTTTAAGCAGTCCGGTCTCGGTCCTAGTTTCAGTTAAGTCTGAGCTCGGCCCTGGTCCTGGGCTACCCAGGTTGGCGGGCCTGGCCAATTGTGAGTCTAATATTTTGGGCCCAGGTTGAACCTATTATCGAGTTAGTTTTAATCGAACCGTTTATAAATAGTAAATGGGCCGAGCTTTCAGATGGGCCGGTGGCCCGACCCATTTGACTCCTCTAAATGGTAATAAAAAAAAATTGGATATTTTCATGTCAAAGCATTAGCTCAAGCTAAAATTGATAAGATTAACGGACTCTAGGAGGAAATGGACAGGTGGTATACCACTATCGAGGAGATTGAATATCTAATTTCGGCCCACGTTATTTCCATCTTCTCCACAATTGACCCATAGCAGTAGGTCATCGATGAGGTGTTTGATATGGTTGAGCCCCAAATTACGGACAATATGAACTAGAGATTATTGTGACCTTTCTCTTAGGATGAGATCAAAATGACCATTTTTGGAATGGACCCTTACAAGTCTCGAGGGCCGGATGGTATGCATGCTCTCTTTTACAAAAAAAATTGTAATACCATGGGAAATGATGTTACGAATCGTGTTCTTAACTTGTTTAATAATGGTACCCTACTACCCTTTCCCCCCAGTATGAAGCATACCAACATCATCCTTATCCCTAAAGTTAAACAACCCAAAGATATCACTGACTCCGCCCTATCACCCTTAGCAATGTATGTTATAAAATAGGTTCGAAAGCACTCATTAACTAAATTAAACTGTTTCTAGATAATGTGATTTCTGCTACATAGTCGGCCTTTGTGTCAAACTGGTTCATTACATAATGTTTTCCTTGGGTTTGAGCATAACCACTTTATTAAATCTCATTCTAGTGGTAAAAGTGGAGATATGGCTTTAAGACTTGACATGAGTAAGATACATGAGAGTGGAGCGGTCTTTCTTACAATGTATGCTTACCCAACTTGGTTTTGCTCCTAAGATTGTTGATATTACTATGTTATCTATCACTTTTATTTCTTATTCTTTTCATTTAAATGGCAATGAATTTGGTTTGTCTGACCAATAGGAATGTCCTAACAAGGGAATCACTTTTACCTTATTTATTCCTTTTATGTGCAGAAGTTCTCATTACCTCATTAGAAATAAGGAATTGCAAAATAATATTTCTGAAAATAGAGTTGCTTGGGTTGCGCCCTGATTTCCCACATATTTCTCATCGAGGACACATTGATGTTCTGCAAAATCACTGCCAATATCACTACCTCAATCCAAGAGACATTGCATAAGTACAAACTAGCTTTTGGTCAAGTGGTAATTTATCAAAAACCAGCAATTATGTTTAGTAAATCCACTAAGCCAGAGTCAAGGAGGCTATTGGACTACTCTCGGTTGCAGATAGTGAAAAAATTCAACTCTTTTCATTGTCTACCATCCATTGTTGGAAAATTAAAAAAGGCAATATTTTCTTATTTTTGAGAGAGAATATGGAAACAATTCAAAAGTGTAACAAGAAGAAGTCTTATAGATCGGGTAGGGAATTTCTTATCAAAGTCATTTTCCAAGCCATGGCATCTTACGTGATTTTTTTCACCTATCTCGTTTATTCATGATTTTGAAACCATCATTAAAAGGTTTTGGTGGCTCGGAAATAATTCTAGCGGGTTGCATGGAATTGAATAGGACATGTTGACACTAGCTAAATGAGATGGAAGCATGGGATCTCGAGATCTTTGGGCTTCTAACAAGGCTATGTTGGCCAAGTAGGGATGGGTGTTGCTTACATCACCAGAATCACATTTGACGAAAGTTTTTAAAGGAAAATACTTCCCCAACACGATCTTCTTAGAAGCATATCTTGGAGCTAACTTGTCATTCACTTGGAGAGGAATTTGGGGAGGGAGATAGTTAGTTTCCATTGGATGTTGTTGGTGGATTGGTAATGGTAGGAATGTTGACATATGACAAAATCGTGGTTGCTGGGGGGTCCGACTCAAAGATAATCATGGTCACTAATGGAGTTTCAGAACTTTCTTGCATTGCACTACTCCTAGACCCGAAAACTAGGTAGAAAAATCCAGAACTCATTGATCGCACCTTTTAGCCAATTGATGCGCTGCGAATTCTCTTGGTACCTCTTGAAAATTTATATTCTGAAGATAGATTAGTTTAGACTTATCAAAAAATGACATCTTCAGTGCTCAAAGTTGTTATTATCTTGCTCATACTTGATAATCTAAAACATTAGATAGCAAGGTAGGGACAAGCAGAGCTAATTCCCAAAACTGGGGACTCATCTAGAATCTGAAAGTGCCACCATAGTTAAAATATTTCTTTGGCAGCTAGCAAGGAACATTTTACCCCTTAAGACCAATATTTTGCATCATGTTCCTGTAGACCCTTGGTGCAGCCACTGTAGGATTGAGGAATCAATTGTGCATAGCTTTTGGGAGTGTTCATTCACAACAGAAGTTTGGGAAAGGACTAAACTATGGGAAGTTTTGGGGCCGCTAGAATCTATTAACTCATTTCAATGGATCAGTGGAGTTAAGAGGAAAATGACTGTTGCAGTAGTTTGTCGAAGTTTTTGATGGGCCCAACAGAGATGATTTTTAGGATAAAATCACTACAGCAAAGGAAGTAATCTCTAGTGTATTACCTTTTCTCAGCATAGCTCTTGCAGGTTGTAAAAACTAAGGAGGAACAAACCTTAGGGGAAATGGAGAGGATCGGTGGAATCATCCGGTTCGAGGCACAACTAATCTAAATTTTGACTATGCGCTACCGGTGGGAAAGAGAATTTCCATATTGGAATTGTGGCATGGGATAAGAACCAATGATGCCTTTACTAGGGGATTCAAAAATGATGAGGATGACCTCAGCCAGCTAATGTCAAGGCTGCCGAAGCATTAGTGACATTAGAAGTGGTGATAAACATGGGTTGGAGACGAATCATAGTAAAGTGAGATTGCATAGCAGTTATTAAATCCTTGACTAGCAAAGAAGAGTGTTAAGCCTCTTACAAAGGAATTATTGCTAATTGTTTGGGTTAGGGTTTTATTTTATATTAGTTTCCAATTGTTTTCATCGTCGTACTGCCAATAGCCTGGCGCATACATTGGCTAAGTTTAGTATACTTGATGTGTCATATGGCAACTCTCTCCCTGAGCCCGTGAGGTCCCTTTGTTAAGCATCTTGATGTATTTCTTTGATGTCTTTGCATTTGGTAATATATATTCATATTTCATCTAAAAAAAAAGGAATGTACAATCATTAAGTCATTAATTAAAAACTCTTTGAATGTGGAGCTTTCTTAACTAGGGTTATTGTGGTATCATGTGCTCCACAATAATCATTGGTATCCTCATCGAACAATTCCTTAGAGTGTGATGATTTAATCTCCAAAAGTCTTGACACACTATCCAAAAACCTCTCTAAACATTATCTCCACATTGCTAAAACGATAACTAATAAATTTTAAATCACGATACTATCAAAAGTACTCTTCTAAAGGCTTGGAAAGGAAAGGGGTAAAAACAACCCCATCAACCTCATCAACATGAGAAAAATACATTGGTATTTGCTTTTGAGTTTACCAAATGATCTTGAAGAGATTGTCAACCATGGCTAATGGATATTTTAAAAATATTGTCATCATGAATTCGTGGGACTTTAATCTCTATCTTACTATGTAGACCCATCCAAGTTCAACACTGGCTTCTGGTTACAAAACTTTTTCAGTGGCCATGATAAATCTAGAAAGTACGTGGGTGATTGAGATAGTCTGAGAATTGTTATTGAAAATATTGGTAAAGTAGTGATATATGGAGGAAGTTTATTCGCAATAAGGAGATGGATAGAAATAAGCCCTATATTGGGTTTATTGAATGGATTAGGTCCCTGCTCCAATTTCTTTATTGATCTCCATACTCATCTCCGTGCTTGACAAATAGGCGCATTTTCTACTCATCCCTACATCTATTTAAGCAAGAAATTTATGGGTGTTCTCCATATTTTCTCTTTGTCTAAAAAAGTAAATGAACATACTAAGGATACATAATTTATTCAAAAGCTTGCAAATTCATGATACTTCAAATTAATCTAGTCTAAGATAAGTAGAGTAAAATAATCTTAACATATACAAAGGCAATCCAAAAAACAATCCATAATTGATATAAAAAAAGTTCTATTAAGTTAAACAAATCCACCAATTTGCTCACCCACTTATTTTATAAGAGCTTTTTTGCAAAAATAACTCTCGTGAAATTTCTAGCTGGCAATTATGCCCCTCCATTTGTCTAGTTGGCAAAACAACCCTTGTATTAATTAGATAATATGTGTTGAAGCTTTTTCCACCCTTCTGGTGTAACCCATACACTGTTAGTGATATGCAAATTGCTTTTCTATTAGTTAAAAGACAACTTTACCCTTATATACTGTACTAAAAATGTCACCTTTTATGCTCTTCCTCCATACCTGAAAACTTAATTTTTCTGGGACTTAAGTTCTTTCTCATAAATTTTAATAAAAAAATATGAAGAACTAAAGGTTTCTCCACATTATAAGTTTTCGACAACACTCAATAAAGGAAAAAATGTCAATCTAGTTTGGATTTACAATATCCTATCACTTCACATTGTAGTTGCAAATTAAAGAACTTTGGGCCATTGATTTAGAGTGAAAACCCTCTATAGATAAGTTATATTATTGTTTCTTGATCATACATGCAACTTCTTCTATTGGCACAAACTAGTAAAAACAACATAGGAACCAAACGGGGAGTCTATGAAGTATGGTGGTGAATTTTTTGTTGTTGGTGGGGAGTTCATCAATTAAAGAGAAAATTGATGACGTTGTTTTGAGTAATTCTGGGTTTGGGGGAAAAGTGAATTTAGGGAATTCCAACATTACAAAAGTTCCTTAAGTTATATGTGTGGGCCTCTTTATGTGGACTATATTTCTTTTGTTAAAGAGCTGAGGTCTTAGATTTGTAATCATTCAGGTGTTGTAACTGATTCACAATTAGTTTATGATTATATATTTTCGTCCAAGCTTGTATTTTGTTGTATTAGATTTTCAAGTTTAATTTAAGTGTGCTATATGCCGAAAGCGCATAATTGAAGTAATTGTCCAAGTGAAGGTGTAGTGTGCAAGTGGACTCCATTGTGCAAGTGTGCAATGTGGAAGTGGAGTCACTTGGGGAACCAAGCTTCGGCTACAAGTGGTGCTATGCAAGTGCCTTTCACATGAAAATATGAGGGTTAGTTATAACATGCTCTATGGTGTCATTGGTGGCTGATTTCAGTATTGACATTCGTTTCTGGATCGACTAGCACTAAAAAATATCAACACCAAAAATGGGGATATCTTTATTATCAAATGCTATAACCTATATGTAACACCAAGGATTTCTAGAGCATCCGTCCCTAGGTCCAGGACTCTACTCTCGAATGGAAAACTAACTAATAATCGTAAATAGAAAATTCACAAGGCATTCATAACTTAACAACTCAAACATCCCATAATTCATAACTAATTTTTTTTTTCCAAAATATATCATGAGTTCCACAAAATACAACTAATCATACTTAAATTCTTACAAGTTCGACGAAACTTATACATGGTCAAATACATAAGTCAAAATGCTAAATGCTACTTGAGGTCTTCACAATCCAAATCCATCAAGTCAATTTTCTACATGGTAATTTGAAGTCATGAGTCTACTGACCCAGTAAGTTCATGGCATGGGAGAGGTGAAGGGTATAACAAAGGAAGCAAGAAGCCAACAATGATCATGACAAAAATCAAACATGAATGTGATTTGCAACAAGTGAAATTATAAGGACGATCATACGAAACGAATAGCTTGAAATAATATCACATTCATGTTAATCTTATATATGGTTGAAACTAACGTTTGGTGGATCTGTCACCCTTATAACTCCAACAAAACATATGTATATACCTTATCCCTCCAAATTGCTAACTCGAGTGGCCACTCGAGCAGCACATACATATTTTGAAACACGACCGACAGCGTGCCTCAAATAGCTATTTGGAATCCTAACTCCAGGACTTCTCTGGACTACCCAACATACAGGAATTCTTAGGAGTTCGAATCGACAATCCAACATTGCCCAATTCAAATTGCCTAAAAATTCCCCAGGGCCCAACATATCATGCATATAAGTTTAGAGCGAATGTTCAAACATAAAAAAACTTATAGAGCTCAATAAATCACATATGCTCGTATAAAACGAATTCAAGAAAAATAGATTCGATTATCACATAGGTTCAACGATCAGATTGGATATTAGACCATGGACTCCTAAAAAGTCATTTTCAAATCTTAAAAGAGTTCAAGGAAGTGAAATATAAGTTTGAGATCGATAAACGAAGTCAAAATGATGAAATTTCGCCACTGGAATGGGCGCTTGAGCACCAAAATAGTATTTTTTGCTACGGGTTTGGGCGCTTGAGCACTTAAACAGCACCAAAGTCTCTGGACTTGGGTGGTTGGGAGCGTATTTGGGCACTTGAGCGCCCATGCAGTGGCCGAAGCCACTGACTTAGGCGCTTGGGCGCCCAAAACGAGCGCTTAAGCGCTCGACAATTTTTTTTTTTTTTTTTTGAAAACCTTATAATAGCAGAGGATGATTTGTGAAGAAACTAAACATAGTTTGTACTAGTTATCACTGAGTTTTCTAATTTTCAAATTTAAAACTTAGTTTTATACATTTTTGAGAAAATATGTTATAAAACCATAATTTTCATCAAAATCAAATTTTTGAGCATTTCTCTTTGAAATATATTCTTATAAAATCCAAGTTTCAAGGAAATATTCTACAATTTTCAAGTTTTATTAAAAAGAAGCATAGTCACGATTAAAAACTGATTTTCTCTAGGTTTTATTCGAGTTCTCCATCGCCCACGATCTAAATCCATTCTAAGGTTACAAAAATGATAACAGGCATGCTTCAAGATTCAAAGAGCATCATTTCGAGAATATTGAGCTTACGAGCACAACGAATCATCAAATTCAACATAGCAAGCTCAACTTTGCAATTAAAGCATGCCAACATGGATTTTTGGGATATTGAAGCATAAAATCAAACAAGAAGTGAGAAAACCATGAAACTTACCTCGGTCCTAAGTCTCCTTTTCGGTTAGGGGTTAAATGATTCCAAAACTATAGACAAATTACCTAAAGTGAGATTAAACACAATATATTTTAGGCTAATACTCCAATAACACCTAAATCATCAAATGAACTACAACTCAAAATTTCTATACTTCCTCTTACCAACACACTAGAGAGTGAGCTCCCTTCAATTTTTTCCTTTGTAAAATGCTTTGATGATAGAGTTAGTGGACTTAGGAATGATTTTCTTTGAACAAGATGTGTGTGTTTATATATATATATATTGGTATGTTAGAAGATTTGTAAGCAAATGGAAGAAGAGTACTCTCTATATAGCTAACCTATTTATAGAATAGAAAAAGGATTTCTAAGCAATTTAGATATTGGTAGGGGCTTCCTTACAATTTTGCCAAGGTGGTTGAGTGACCATGCTTTTGAGCCATGCCATAAGGTGGAGTTGGTTGTGATTTAGTTGGGAGGCCACTCCAAGTATGGCTGCAAAATCTGCAGCCATGATTTCCTTCCTTTTTTTTTTTGAAAATTATTAATTTTGGGCCTTAAAGTGTTGGGCTAAAATTTGGTGATATTTGGGCCAAGAATTGGGCTCGTTTGGGCCAAAATGATGTGTAAATAGAGTTTTGAATGTTAGGAAAGTTTTTCAGGTGCAAATAAATTATTTTAATGATGAAACAAATTTCATAATTGTAGAAACGATTATCATTTGAAAAATAATAGATTAAAATTTTAGTTAGGAAAAAATTCGGGGTGCTACACTCTCTCCCCCCAAGAGAATCTGATGCTTAGATTCATACCTTATTCGAATAGGTGATGATGATTATCCCAGATTTCATCCTCACGTTCGCAAGTAACTTCTTCTACTTTATGATTCCTACAAAGTACCTCAACTTGAGGTATACTACGATTCCTAAGCTTACGAACCTAGAAATCTAAGATACGAATGGATTATTCTATGCACGTAAGGTCACTTTGAAGAGAAACGTCAAAGCGCTCAATGATGTGTGATGGATCGGGATAGTATTTCCATAACTAAAAGACATGGAATATGTTGTGAGTTCCAGTGAAGAGTTGATCTTGTCCCATTTCCAACTTGGTATTGGGAGCGGTTGTAATTTTTCAGATGGTCGCTGGTGCTCGACCTTTATCAGTTGGTAGGTCAGCCGTTTCTAAATATGCACAACCACGTCCTTATTCATTTCTTCCCACTAGAACTTCTATTTTAGATCTCTATATATTTTCATTCCTTCAAGATGCATCGAAGACTTAGCTTGATATGCTGCAAATAATACTCTTTTCTCTTATTGATGCAGGAATACTTACCAAATTTCTAAATCGTAATAACCTATCCGCATCGATCCTAAAATCGGGTCTCATCTTGACTTTTAGTTTCTGGACCCAATCATTTTCTCCTTGAGCTTTGGATATTTCACTGAACAATTTGAGTCGATGCTCAGATTTACTATCTTTTCCAGTTGAGAACAGTCTCAACCTTTTTCTGGGTTCACTTTAAGCCCATTCTGAGATATTATATGACCCAAAAAGGTCACTCTACTACGCCAAAATTCATATTTGCTGAATTCGGCTTAGGACTTATGCTCCTTAATTTCTGCTGGTGCCATTCTAGAAGGATTCTAGAGAATGACATTACCTTAGGAATAGTTTTGATCACGAACTCAATTTCGTGATTTGGGGAAACAAATTTAACTCCTCAGAAAACATCTCAGGAAACTCATTCACCACTTTAACATCTTTCAGTTCAATTCTATCCTGATGTTTATTGATCAAATAGGCCAGAAATCCTTGTCCCCATTTCCTAATAAATTTTCTGGCCTTTATTGCAGAAATGACAGGCATACTATCATTTCTGAAGGTGCTACTGGTACTTACTCCAACTCTAGTACCTAACTTGGTTATTTCAGCAAAACAGTCAACTACAGCTTATGCTAATAAAGCCAATTTATTCCCAAAATGAGGTCGAAATCTTGAATTGGCAGTTCAATCAGGTCAGCACTAAAATTCTAATTATCTATAATCACAAGGCATTTAGGATACCTTATCTTAATCTCATAACACCCGCCTATGGGAGTATGAATCTCATATGTCATTTCCATGTTTTCTAGAATTCGATTCAATTCCTTAGCACAGGCAATTGATATGAATGAATGTGTTGCACCAGGGT
>JACFYI010003532.1:268116-294955 GCA_014898755.1 Handroanthus guayacan | reverse complement strand
AATGACTTGCAGCGTCCTCAAACAAGTAAGTGGCATACTTTACTTGTTGAGCATCGGTGTGGTTTAGTACTTTGAAAGGTTTATCTACTGCAGCTAGCCAAGACTCCGCCTTTCGGTCATCAAGTTCACCATTGAATTTAGGCGGATTGAGCCTCAGAAATCTCGTTAGCATCTTATCTTCAACTTCCTCCTCCTGTCTGGGCCTCTGACGGTTCTATTGTTGGCTCTGATTCAAGACTTGTCGTAAGAGTGTAAGGAGTTGGTCCGCCGCGGGCTCATTCCTTGGACGTATGTGACGACGCGGCTTACAGCAAGTAGGAGGTGAAGGATCACGAATTGGCCATCAGGGTATCGGGTTATCTATATAATTGGGTGTTTCAGGTGCCCTTAGATCCTCGAATAACACCCAACAAGGTCTCCCTCATCTTTTAATTGGTTCACTCTGAGACAGGTTTCCTTGTGGCGTGTTTCCTTATGGTGGGTTTTCATGTGGATCCATGTCAGTCTGAAAAATGTGAGAATAATCTTAACAGGAGTTCTTGATGTCTTGAATTGTATGACGAGATTTAATTGTGTTACGCAATGGTAAAATGCTAAGTCTCTAATTCAAGAAATCACCGTGAAGTATCCTCGTTTTAAGAAGCCCTCAATTCATATGTATTAACAGATGAATCGTGTAACGATCATATATCTAAAGTTCAATCCTAGATGCGGATAGGGAGTTAATTCGATCGTTTCGTGAATACACGAATATAGCGCATAGTTGCATTAATCGTTTCAAGATCAATTCTCCAAAATTCAGGTCAAGGAATATTTTTGAACTTCATTCATTCTTTTGTCCATCTTTATGTCACCGAAAAGAATAAACAAAGTTAGTAGCCGAAGGGAAAATGAAAAGGCAAAATACTACGAGTCTATACTTTTGAGGTTTCGTAACCTAGGCTCTAATACCACCTGTAACGCCCCAGATTTCTAGAGCATCCGTCCCTAGGTCCGGGACGCTACTCTCGAACGGAAAACTAACTAATAACCGTAAATAGAAAATTCACAAGGCATTCATAACTTAACAACTCAAACATCCCATAATTCATAACTAATTTTTTTTTCCAAGATATATCATGAGTTCCACAAAATACAACTAATTGTACTTAAATTCTTACAAGTTCGACTAAACTTATACATGGTCAAATACATAAGTCAAAATGCTAAATGCTACTTGAGGTCTTCACAATCCAAATCCATCAAGTCAATTTTCTACATGGTAATTTGAAGTCATGAGTCTACTGACCCAGTAAGTTCATGGCATGGGAGAGGTGAAGGGTATAACAAAGGAAGCAAGAAGCCAACAATGATCATGACAAAAATCAAACATGAATGTGATTTGCAACAAGTGAAATTATAAGGACGATCATACGAAACGAATAGCTTGAAATAATATCACATTCATGTTAATCTTATATATGGTTGAAACTAACGTTTGGTGGATCTGTCACCCTTATAACTCCAACAAAACATATGTATATACCTTATCCCTCCAAATTGCTAACTTGAGTGGCCCATCAAGCAGCACACACATATTTTGGAGCACAGCTGACCACGTGCCTCGAATAGTCATTTGGAATCCTAACTCCAGGACTCCTCCGAACTACCTAACATACAGGAATTCTCAGGAGTAAGAATCGACAATCCAACATTACCCAATTCAAATCACCTAAGAATTACCTAGGGCCTAACATATCATGCATATAGGTTCAGAGCGAATATATGAACATAAAAAAACTTATAGAGCTCAACAAATCACATATGCTCATATAAAATGAATTCAAGAAAAATAAATTCGATTATCACATAGGTTCAATGATCGGATTGGATATTAGACCATGGACTGCAGAAAAGTCATTTTCAAACCTTAAAAAAGTTTAAGGAAGTGAAATATAAGTTTGAGATTGATAAACGAAGTCAAAATGATCAAATTTCGCCACTAGAATGGGCGCTTGAGTGCTGAAATAGTATTTTTTGCTACGGGTTTGGGCACTTGAGCGCTCAAACGGGTGCTCGGGCGCTCAAACAGCACCAAATGCTTTGGACTCAGGCTGGTTGGGAGCGCATTTGGGCACTTGAGCGCCCATACAGTAACCGAAGCCACTGACTTAGGCGCTTGGGCATCCAAAACGGGCACTTAAGCGCTTGGCAAATTTTTTTTTTTTTTAAAACCTTGTAGTAGCAGAGGATGATTTGTGAAGAAACTAAACATAGTTTGTACTAGTCATCATTGAGTTTTCTAATTTTTAAGTTTAAAACTTAGTTTTATACATTTTGGAGAAAATATGTTATAAAACCATAATTTTCATAAAAATCAAAATTTTCAGTGTTTCCCTTTGAAATATATTCTTATAAAATCCAAGTTTCAAGGAAATATTCTACAATTTTCAAGTTTTATAAAAAAAGAGCATAGTCACGATTAAAAATCGATTTGCTTTAGGTTTCATTCGAGTTCTCCATCATCCACGATCCAAATCCATTCGAAGGTTATACTGATGATAACAAGCATGCTTCAATATTCAAAGAGCATCATTTCAAGAATATTGAGCTTATGAGCAACATAGACAAGCTCAAATTTGCAATTAAAGCATGCTAACATGGATTTTTGGGATATTGAAGCATAAAATCAACCAAGAAGTGAGGAAACCATGAAACTTACCTTGGTCCTAAGTCTCCTTTTCGATTGGGGATTAGATGATTCCAAAACTATAGACAAATTACCTAAAACGAGATTAAACACAACATATTTTAGGCTAATACTCCAATAACACCTAAATCATCAAATGAACTATAACTCAAAATTTCTATACTTCCTCTTACCAACACACTTGAGAGTGAGCTCTCTTCAATTTTTCCCTTTGTAAAATACTTTGATAATAGAGTTAGTGGACTTAAGAATGATTTTCTTTGAACAAGATGTGTGTGTTTATATATATATATATATATTGGTATGTTAGAAGATTTGTAAGCAAATGGAAGAAGAATACTCTCTATATAGCTAACTTATTTTTAGAATAGAAAAATGATTTCTAAGCAATTTAGATATTGGTAGGGGCTTCTTTACAATTTTGCCAAGGTGGTTGAGCGACCATGCTTTGGAGCCATGCCATAAGGTGGAGTTGGTTGTGATTTAGTGGGGAGGCCACTCCGCAAAATCTGCAACCATGATTTCCTTCTCTTTTTTTTTTTTTGAAAATTATTAATTTTGGGCCTTAAAGTGTTGGGCTAAAATTTGGTGATATTTGAGCCAAGAATCAGGCTCGTTTGGGCCAAAACGATATGTAAAAGGAGTTTTGAATGTTAGGAAAGTTTTTCGGGTGCAAAGAAATTATTTTGATGATGAAACAAATTTCATGATTGTAGAAACGATTATCGTTTGAAAAACGGTAGGTCAAAATTTTAGTTAGAAGAAATTTTGGGATGTTACACTATAGGATTTCTACAAGAGATGCTTTGTAAAGAGAAGAGTTCTCTATTATGTATCTGCTCTATAATTTTGTACCATATTTTTTCACATTATTTGATGACTATTGAACTATGGAATCAAGATGGATTTGTTATATCTTCAATGTTTTCAATCCTTTCACATATTTTGCTATGCAAACATAAATTCATCGGCCCATATATCATGTTTATAAAGTCACACGGCTTTATGATTTAACAAATGTTCTGGTATACAAAGCTGACATTTCTTTAGCCAAAAAAAAAAAAAAAGGAAAAAGGCAGTGCTTGACGGTTTTTCAGGCTTCGTTTAACAAGAATATGACTCTGCAATTTGCATGTTCTGTTAGGATATGTTGGGTTTTGTTGTGTAGATCTTTTAATGAGGCATGTGCTCTAAAGTTAATTTATCATTGATCATTTTCATTTATTTTTATTTTAAAGGCTTTTTAATCTCTTTGATTGTAAGGTTAATCTTCTTTGTTATTTTCTGTTACTTGTCTAGGTGCCAAGAGAAGTGCAAGTGGCTGCATTGTCATAGGAATTTAGGAATCACGCTTTTGTCTTAGGTCTCAACTTCCAAACTCATTTTAACTGCTTAGAACTTAATTGTGCTAAGATTGCCTAATATTCAAATTCCTTATTTGTGTGCACCATGCCAACAACTTGAACTTGAGTGATGTTATATATCTTTTTGTAAGTCAATAATTGATTTGTTGTTGTATAGGGACTTGCCGAGGAAGCTAAAGCTAGATATCATTAGGCCAAATTTGAAGTACTTGACTTGTTAAGTTTTTATTTTACTTTTTTTTTTTTTTTTTTTTTTTTTTTTTTTTTTTTTTTGCTTTGGGATGTCAAATCTGCAAATTTACTTGTTCATTGTTCTTAATGGTCTTTCTCATATGTTGTAGAGTAGTAAATGTATTTCAGATGCTTGGGGGGAGGGACAAAAAGGAAAGATTGAAAATCACAAAAAGAAAATTTTGGTTTGCTATTATTCTCTCCAACCATTTTGAGGTTCATGACATCCAAAATCCTATCTGATTTATTGCCTTTTAATCATGAAAATGGATTCTCTACTGGTTTCTTGTATTGTAGGTTTCTTTGTGGACATAATGACTTTTTTTTTGTTCTTTCTTTCTTTTTTCTTTTTTTTTTTCTTCTTTTTTCTTTTGACTTGTGCTTTAGTTTGAATGTTTGATCGTGGAATAATATGAAGTTGTCAATATAGGAGTTTTCTAACAGGGAAAGTTGTGACTAGAATCAAAACAATGAAGGTTCTTTTTTTTTTTTTTTCCCAATTGATTTTGCTTAATAATACAAAATAAAGATGGAAAATTGGAGTTGAATTTCTTTTTAAATTTGGAGGTAAACAATGGTTGTCACCTAATAGAACATGTTTTTGCGGGGAGAACTCTGATGGTTGTGTTATTGTGATTGGCATATAGGGACTTTTGTCTAGAATTTTGGAACATTTATTTTTCTTATTTTACATAACAATGTATGATATGCTATTGTTAGAGCAGTGCTCTGTAGCCAATAGGTTTTGGCTTGAAAAACTGCTCGTGTATAAACGATCTTATTTTTTCAATGTGAATAATATGACCATTTTCTCATTGACAATAAATATGGAAGAAATCCTCTAGATTACATAAGGCTATAGGCCTAGGTCATGTATATGATGGCGATCATGAAATTAGTCTCTGGAAGTCTTGATCTTAAATGTTTCAAGTCATAGAATTTTTTACACGAGGACATCTTAGATTCGGATAGACTTACACTAGCAATGCATAATTCAAGGAGTTAAATTATTGCACCGTTTCATGGACAATGGTTGTAGTGGACATCAATGCATGTTAGTGGGTACTTGTTAGAGAATAAGTTCACTAAAGACCCGACATAGAGAAATTCATGAGATAACTATAGTGGCATTCGGTGATGGAATATTCTTTATCTTACGATAATGCATATTATTTGTCCTTAAACTTGAGGGACCATGGTAACCTTATGATAGATCCTTACTCTTTGATGTGTATCTCGACCACTTTCGAACGGGTCACATGAGGTATACATTGGGTACAAGCTATCTATGCATAGAGGTTTGCGAGTTCCAAGAAATGATCTGTTTCCTCATTTTGATGAACAAGAATACCTCTTATGTTTTCTAGAATAACTAGATTCAAGAAAATCCTTACGAAAAGTGGTGTGTCATTTTAAAAAGGAGTTTCCAAAGTCGAATTCACAAATAAATCAATCATTAAAAATAGAGACATAGGTATTGGGTTATTAGGAACGTCAAAAATATCTTAATTCTAGATCACAATCGGAAGATGTAAAATGGAAAAATCTTATTTGCATAGTATGCGTAGGTAGGTGAGGTTCGTACCATAATTAATTCACCAATGAACTGGGCTTCTTAAAGTTGTGGTTAGACATCGACCATGAAGATTGGGTACTCTTGGATTAATAAAGATTAATTCTATGAGTAATTAATTAAAGTGTTTTGATTAATGGAAAACCGTAAAAGTTACAAGCCCATATCTAATTAATTGATGAATCTAATGGGTCACATGCATTCCTCGCATTTTAAACAATTTTAATCGCTATTGTCCAAAAAATTTAAAGCGGTGAAATTATTTTGATTTAATAATCGAAAATTTTATTTCAACCAAATGTGGCCCAAAAATATTATTTCAAGCCCAAATGAATGCATAATTGACTCAAGAATTGAGGCCCAAAGATTTTATTCAATTTCTAAAGTCCAAGTCCAATTCTAATTTTGGAAAAAAATAAAGCCTCAAAATCGGTCACACACACGAACACACACTCAAGGTGAAGACCACTTTTAGATAAAGCCATGTGATGAAAAAGTTGAACATAATCCTCCAACATTGTCCACCTTAGTGCACAACTCATGCCTTTAGTCACCCACTTAGTCATTCCCTACAAATATTTTGAACTTTAAACTAATTTCACAATTACCATTATCTTACTATTATCAAATACCCCTTAGTTATGTATTTTGGGAGGTATATACACAAGAAGTGAGAGAAGAAAAAATTTTATACATTGTCTTCCATTCTTCTTGTTTGGCCGAAAACTTTAAGGAGAAAGAACAAAAATTTTTCTTTACTTTCTTCAATATTTTACACATCTATGAACAAGGGAATTAATAGAGGCATTTTCCTCTTGCCTTAATCAACTAGTTTGGTAAGATTAAATTGGGTTTTGAATAAATTATAGTATTTGTTTAAGTAAGTTTTGAGTAGTTCTTTCCTTTGATTATTTAGGAGCTAACTTGAAGCTTTGAAGGGATCCTTGGAACTCTTGATATTTGGATAGCTAAAGAAGGTAAAGATCATAACTAACTCTACCTTATGTTGTTCAAATTATGATTCATGATTCTCTATTGAAAAATCTCCATGATCATGAACAAGTTGTTATGTTCCTTGGTTGCTTATGTTCTTTTGATAGCCTTGATCCAGATGATGAGCTATTGTGTTGATTATTGATGGAACTTGGTTGAGCTTTGTATGGAGAATCATGAGTATGAACTTAGTGGCTATAAGTGATTTATTGGGTCATCACTTTTGGAATTGATAACAAGATGATTTTATAAAACAAATGAAGTTTTGGAAACCATGATTTTGTTCTCGGGTGGCTACTGTTGATGCACACACCTCATTTTAAAAATGTGAAAACTTAACCTATACTACTCCAAAAATTTCACATAAGGTACCATTGGAAAACTTCTTAAGTCTAGATGTTGTTAGGATAAAAAATCACCCAAAAATAAGAAGAAAAACAATAAGAAAAGCCATTTGAACACAGCCTATCAATTCGGCCAAAACAGAAGAGGTCCTCTGTCATACCCTCCACTTCAAAAATTTGAAACCTGACCTCCTCACATCCAACAAATCCCTAAAATACACCGTTAGAAACCTTATTAAGTGTAGATAGTGTTAGAATTAAGAATCACTCAAAACTATAAAGAAACTTGACTCAAAATACCTTTGGAACCTAGCTTGCCTGATTGCCCGCGGAGTAAAGGAGTCACTGGAGTGAGTTTTGACATATCCCTCATTTTCAAAACCTTAAAACCAAACTTCCCTTTATCAAATCAGCTCCAAAATGAACAATTAGAAACTTTGTCAAGTGTCGATGATGATAAACTCAAGAATTACCAAAAACCATGGAGAATCATGTCCAGAAGAATTTAAAGAAAATAAAATACCAAACTGACCAAGGTTTGCAACAGAATCTTGGGTTAACTTGAAAATTTTATAAAAGAAAAATTGTTCATCGGATTTTAAATATGAAACCAATGTTGGAAAGTTATAGAGCTAAAATACAAATTTTAACTCATTGGAATATATTTTTAAGATGGTTGGGAAGTTCATTGCCGCAACAGAAACATGTAAAACCCAACTAACTTAACGTTTTCATCCAAATAATTTCCTAAAATCACATCCCATATCTTTTTAAACTATTATAGTGATCTAAATAAAATTTTTATACCTGAAGTTCAAATCCTAAATTTCTACACCCAATTACCCGAATTTTGTTGCCATGTTGTGATTACTTGGAAGTTTCAAGTTCATGTTTTTCCATTGACAACCTTAATGTATGAATGTTGGGTTCCAGGAATCTTAGGGGGATTGGTTGGGCATTATGGTACGTCGATCTTAACCTTGGGATTTCTCTAATGTTTGAGAAAACCTGGAGGTAGGTTTTCAAATAGTTATGCTCGGCACGCGGCCGACCGTGCCTAATGTTTACTGGCCTAATCGGGCGGCCACCCGAAAGGCAATTGGAGGGATAAGGAAATTGCTATTGTGCTGACAATATAAGGGTGATATATCCGCCAAATAATAGTCCAGCCAAATTCATTTTGACATTCATATTAAAGTTTGAGCTTCAATTTATGATTTGAATGGATCGCAATATTTATTTAGCTATGAATGTTAAGAATTTTATTCCTAATGATCATTTGTACTCCGAAAACTATCATTTCTTTACCCTAAACATCATGATCATGATCTTTACTAAGTCTATAGACTTATTTAATTATGTTCATGTGTAGGTGAATAATTTGGAAGGAAAATGCATTTGTGTTTTAATATCTCTTTTATTGTACACGACCACGATCGCGATGTACGCGTCGAGTACACCGACCATGTACATTTTATTATAACTAGAGCACCGAGCGGATGGACCATTGCTACCGACACTTTAGTTTATGGCGAATGCATTGATTAGCTCAATATGATATTTCCTTTTTCAACTTACGTAATATTTAAGTTAGTTTATAGTTAGAATTATGTAAAAGTTGGCTTGTACTTAGTTAGCTGGAACCTTTACAATTATGTAAATTACGGATTGTAAAATGGCTGGTAGTGTGCCAAAGATATTGTACGTTCTATGTAAATTTTAAGTTCAGTTTAAGATAAGTTTCATTAATTATTTTGATCGTGTTGATTTTATTATTTAGTTCGTTATCCTTGCATGCTGAGTAATGTCCCAGAAACTAGGGCGGAAGTGCACTAAAACCCTGGGGCGTTACAGGTGGTATCAGAGCCTAGGATAAGTGACTATTGAGGTTTAAAATTTATTTTCGTACGTTACCTTTTATTCCGTTTGAATTTTCTTACTCGCTTGTCCTTTACCGTTAACCTTGTTCATTGGTGATCGTGATAAGAAAATGGACAAAGGAAAAGAAGAGATTGTGGAAGCATCGGGATCGGAATCTTCTTCCGACTTTAGTGATAATTGTAATGTCTTGGGATCGTGAACGAACAAAACGAGCGAACATTGATCCCGGAACGCTACTTGCGAACAGAAAACTAACTATCAAACCATAAACAGAAGAATCCAAATATATTTATAGCTTAATAGCTCAACATCCAATAATTTACAACTTAAATCCTCCAAGGTTACATCATGGGATCCACAAAAATTTGAACTAACCTTACTTAAACTTTTACACAAGTTCAACTTAGTTAAATACATGACCATTGGTAAAATACAATAGTGATAACATTAAGCTCGTATCAATCTCCAATCGTCACATCACCTACATGATAATATGAAATCATGAGTCCACCGACGTAGTAAGTTTATGGCATATGGAAACGGATGTATCAATGAAGGGAACAAGAAGATAATAAGAGTTCAAAAGCAAAATCCAAATCATGAATGTGATTTCAATATAAACAAATGAAACGAATGTGCAATCAATTAACTCAATTCAATTATCACATTCATGTATACATGGCTGAAGCAATCGTTTGGTAGATTTGTCACCCTTATAACCTCAACGAACATATATACCTTATTTCTCCAAACCACCTCGGAGTCGTCACTTACAAGGATGTACAAAAACCACCTCTGAGTAATTATTTAAGAGGCTAGAACTAAGCACAGTCACCGCAGGGTGGTTGACCACGAGCCTAGGAGTAGCTCTTTGGAATCCTACCTCCAGGACTCTTTCGAAACTACCCATCATGTAGGAATTTCTAGGGGTTCCGATCGACGACTTGATATCGCCTAATCAAGATTCCTCTGTGAATTCCCAGGGCCCAACTTATCAAACTTTCATATAAGTTCAAAACGAACATGGCATTTTCAAACATATAGCCCCATCTAGGCATGAATTTCAAAACGAACAGAACGTATTCAAACATTTAGTCATGTAGGGCAAGAATTCATATAGCCAATAATTTGGCAAACGATTTCAAAATGAATTTTGAACTTGTCCAGAATAAACGAAACATATTTGAACATGAAGTCATATCAATGGAGGAATTCAAACGGTCAATAGGTTCAAACAATGATTCGAGTTGGACCCGGACTCAAGGAAAAGTATTTTAAAAGCTTAAAACATTTTCAAGAAATAAGGTATGAACTTGGTTTGGCAAACCGAAATCAAAACTTAAATATTTGAAACTAAAATGGCATTAGAATGCCCAATTTAAAATTTGATCATTTCAACAGAAACGGAGATTTCGAACAATCATGAATACAAGTAACTCAAATTAAATCTTGAACATGTAGGAATCATTTCTAAACTCAAATTATTTCGAAAGAATAATTTTTAAACATATTTAAGAAATTGACACTTAATCGAAAAAGGAATATGATGAAAAATAAGTTCGATAATTAATTTTCTTTAAAGTTCGGACTTAAAAAAAATCGTTTTGAAATTTTTGAAATAGGGAAAAGTGATGAAAAATGGACTTAAAATAACAAAAAAAGTCAAAAAATAAAATTTGGGAACTGCCTAGGTATGACTGTGCGCAAAAACGGGTGCGGTCGTGCGAAACGGCCCGAGGCACTGCCCTCGGCGCCTCCGCGTGCACTGTTCACAAGGGTCAAGCGGTGAACAATAACTGCAAATAGAATTTTTTTTTTTTGAATATTCAGAAATTTTCCATTAACTTCTGTAAAGAAAGATTCATTAAAATCCAAGTCTATCAATTTTTAAAATTAAGAAAAAGGACTAAAAATCAATTTTTTATTAAAAGTTATTTGCTATTCATTTTTTTTTAAAGCCATTTTCCAGTAGATCCTTTAAGGCCTTTTCTTTTTAAAACTCCAAGCCACAAAATTTGATTTTTCTTCCAAGATTTTTACGAAGTCTATTGAAATGAAATCGGTAATTGATTTTTACATATTTTACGATTTTTCCTGTAAGTCCATAGTTCGAACTCCTTACATAGATCATGCTATTAGCTATTAGTTCAAGGTGGTTCATTACTCCATGGTTCAAACAAAATGGTTTCATGAGCTCAAGATTCATATTATATCAAACAAATATAGCATAAGAAGCTCATTTTTCTTCAAACAACAAACATAACCATAGAGCATGAAGAAGAATGGAGAGATCAATGAAAAAGATAGCCATAAACTTACCTTGGTCCTTTAATCGATTTATAATGATTAAATGATCCCAAAAGCTTATATCAAACACCTAGGTCATGAAGAAACCAAAGGTTATGTTAGGTTGGCACCTCATTATCTATAAATCCTTTTGATCAAGCTTAGATTAAGAATCTCTTACTCTCCAAACTTACCAATATAACCTAGAGTGTGCCCCATTCACTTCTCTTTATCCTTGATAGCTTGGTTGTAGAGAAAGAAGAAAGAAAATATGAGTGGAGTGCGTGTGCAGGTGGCTGCCGAGAGTGAAGGAGTGAGGGAGGAGAGTGAGTTGCAAAATTTTTCTTTCTTCTTTCTTTTTTTCAGCAATATTGAAGTGTAAGCCTCAATCCTCCTTCATTTATAAAAATCTTGATATTATCACATGGCTATTTCACCAATTAAAATATTCAAAATATCCCTCTTAAAAAATGGTAGGATTGCCGGATTACAGCTGTAAAATTTGATCTTTCATATCTTTTTTTTATTCAATTATATGATTTGGGCCAAGAATCTTTGGGCATGAATTGGGTGAAAGGGCCAAAATTGAACTTGTTTTGGGCTTAAAAAGGAGCGTAAATGAGGTTTCGAATGCTTGAAAAATTTTCGGATGAAATGAATTTATTTTGATATTAAAATGATTCTCGCAATTACAAAAGCATTTTATTGTTTGAAAAAAGAAAAACTCTACGGTGTAAAGAAATTCTTTCAAATAGAAGAAAATATTTTAATTATAAGAAAAATTTTCATAATTGTGCAAAATAATTCATCATTGGAAAGTAAAAGCTTTTGAAATTTGATTGGGGGAATTGTCGGAGTGTCACAATCTACCCTTAAAAGAATATGGTCCCCAAATTCATTCCTTGATTCGAGTAAGTAGGGATGCCAAGCCCACACCTGGTTCACCTTGATTCGTGTAAGCCCGAGCTTTAATTTTGAGGACATCCAGCTGCACCTCATTGCAGCTAGTTTTGCGTCCTAGCACTGAATTCTTTCGGTTTTGCGAGCAATTTTTCATTACATGTTTTGCACTTCCGCATATCAAGCACTTTCTTTGCTTTTTCCAGCATTAGTTCTTAGTGTGCAAAGTACCTCCATAAAATCTGCAATTTCTTTTCCTTGCTACAGCTGGAGCCTTGCCCTCACTTTTTATATTTACTGTATTTCCTATTTTAGGTTTGTTTCCATAGAAACGTTTCTCTCCCTTTTCTGCGTCTAATTTTCCTGACCGCTTACCCCTACTATTGTCATCTTTCTTGCTAATATCTTGAAATTCAACTTCTAGCTCCATTGCCATTTCCATGGCGCTGTCATAGTCTTGTGGCCATCTTATGGCCAGTGATCTCCTCAAATCAGGTCTTAATCCTCTAATAAACTTCTTTTTATGCCTCTTCTCATCAGCCAATATTTGAGGGGCATATTGAATGAGTCGATCAAATTCTGCCTCATATTTAGCCACTGTCATTGATTCTTGAATCAATCACATGAATTTCCTTTCTCTCAAATCTCTGACTATTTGAGGGATGTATTTCTTTAGAAACTCAGCTCGAAAATCTTCCCAAATTCCTTCGACTCCATTCTTTTCCCAATTTCTTTCCATGATTGACCACCAATGACAAGCTGTTCCTTTAAACAGATAGGTGGCATATTTGACTTTTTGGGCACCAGTATAATACAGCACTTTGAAAAGTTTCTGCACCTTTGCTAACCAAAACTCTACTTTTTGGTCATCAGGTTCACCATTAAACCTGGGTGGATTGAGTCTTAGGAATCTCGTTAACATCTTACCTTCAGATTCCTCCTCCTGTCTTCATCCCTCATTTTCATGTTGTCGACCTTGATTCAATGCCAACCGTAAGAGGGTAAAAGCTTGGTCTGCCACTGGCTTTTCCCTTGGAGGCATTCATTGGCGAGGTTCGCGGTGTACAGCAGGAGTCGGCTCACACGTTTCACGTCAGGGTATTATGTTATCCATATTATCGGGCATCTTTGGTGCCCTTAATTCTTCAAATACTACCTGATGGGGTCTTCTCCTTTCTTTAGGAAGATTATTTTTGCAATGTATTTCCTCTTGAAGCCATATTAATCTAGAAAGCATAAGAGGAGTCTTAATAGAATTTCTTGGTTTCTTGAATGCAGATATATCTTGTACACGGATGGATTTAACCATACAATGGCCATATTCCCAAAACTCAATTTAAGATGCACTTAGGAAAACTAATTCATTCATTTCGTGAATTTGGGAGTTACATATTCAAAATATGTTGTTATTGGCCATTTGCAAAAATCTTGCCAAAGTACAAGATGGCAATTTAACCATAGTTCTTTTCTACTACCTTTCCTTTCTATTATTTCTAGGCAAGTTTCTACTTGCCTAGCCAACAATTACATCTGACGTGTTGATACTTATATATATATCTACATACCACTATTCTTATCTAATCGACTATAATATAATTAGGATTCTCTTCAGAATCCTCTTTGTTCTCACCACTAACATTGTTGCCATTAATTCTATTGCCACCATCGTGGACACCTTTATCACAAATTCTACCTTCCATCTCATCACTCTTGTAGTTCTTATCTAACAAGACTTTTTCTCTCTCTTTTTTTTGTTCGTAATTTGCTTCTTGGCCGCTTAGGCTAACGTTTCCTCTACTATGTATCAGATTAAGAGGTGGTGGGGTCCCGACTCATATTCGAGTTGTCATCTTGAACTTTCGTTCGTCCCCACTACTACCATTTGGCATGTTAGAAATTTTCTTATGTGGGTCGGAGCTATTGAAATAGGTGTTACGTCATTCTGCCTCGCTTCGGAGACTCTTACAAGGAATATTGAGGACAACCATAAGGACTCCTTCTTTTCAAAAATCAAGACGTACTCCTTTCTTATGTAATTCTGGACTATCTATTTGGTGTCCAACATTGCATTTGGGAGTTATTTAGAGGTATTCTTAAGCCATGTCATGACCATGTCATGATACCTCTAATGGCCTGGCAAAATACTCTTGATTATTTGATGCCATGTTTCTCACATTCATTTATTGGTCTAGGAGTTTTACTACCATATTCTCCATCACTTCCCTAGCCCACTTGCTATTCTCCTTATGTACCTCGTAAGAATCGACGTACGCTTCTTTCCAGGTCCTATTTCCCGATTTCTCTTCATCTCTTCTTCTTCCCAATCAATTACTTTTGGCTTCTTTAATGGTCCAATATTGCAATCACTTGCACTATCATGGAGTTAGAATCCGTCTAAGGGGGTGCCTTATTCTTACCTCAGTTTATCCATTGCATCAATAAGAGGATCTAACAAAAGAAATGAAAGAATGGCAAAATTCTAAATGTTCTAAACCTAGTGAGGTTGGTCTACCCTAGGCTTAACAATATACCAATGCTTTGTTCCTTCGTCCTTTTATTCCGAAGATCACTAGGGTCGATATTTAACCTAAAGCAATTCAGCAACATAATTCACCCCTACAACACCTTTCTAGGGTCATATGGTTAATGCATAAATATAGCGGTTCGCAAATTGGTAGGCCTCCTAATGGCAATCGGATACATTTAAGTATTATCCATTATACCAAATGATCACAACTTAATTTAGGCCAAACTCACGATATAAGTCCAAAAAGAATTCTTATCCCAAGGACTTAATTCCAGCATAGCCCAGGTTCTTTCCCCTTGTCCATCTACGATGTAGAAACAAAATGAACAAAGCTAGTAACGAGAAAAGAGGGTAAAAGGCAAAATTCTACGGATCTCAACCATCGAAGTTTCTTATCCTAAGCTCTGATGCCACCTGTAACGCCGTGGGATTGCGAACGAACGAAACGAGCGAACATTGTTCCCGAAACGCTACTCGCGAATAGAAAACTATCAAACCATAAACAGAAGAATCCAAATACATTTATAGCTTAATAGCTCAACATCCAATAATTTGCAACTTAAAACCTCCAAGATTACATCATGAGATCCACAAAAACTACAACTAACCTGACTTAAACTTTTACGCAAGTCCAACTTAGTTAAATACATGACCACTGGCAAAAGACAATAGTATATCAATCTCCAATCGTCTGATCACTTACATGATAATATAAAATTATGAGTCCACCGACATAGTAAGTTTATGGCATTTGGAAACGGATGTATTAATGAAGGGAGCAAGAAGACAATAAGAGTTCAAAAGCAAAATCCAAATCATGAATGTGATTTCAATATAAACAAATGAAACGAATGTGCAATCAATTAGCTTAATTCAATTATCACATTCATGTATACATGGCTGAAGCAATCGTTTGATAGATTTGTCACTTTTATAACTTCAACAAACATATATACCTTATTTCTCCAAACCACCTCAGAGTCGTCACTCATAAGGATATACAGAAACTACCTCTGAGTAATTATTCAAGAGGATATAACTAAGCACAGTCACCACAGGGCGATTGACCACAAGCCTAGGAGTAGCACTTTGGAATCCTACCTCTAGGACTCTTACAAAACTATCCATCATGCAGGAATCCCCAGGGGTTTCGATAGATGACCTAATATCGCCTAATCAAGATCCCCCTGTGAATTCCCAGGGCCCAACTTATCGAGCTTTCATATAAGTTCAAAATGAACATGGCATTTTCAAACATATAGCCCCATCTGCATATGAATTTCAAAATGAACAGAACATATTCAAACAGTTAGCGATGTCGGGCAAGAATTTATATAGCCAATCATTTGACAAGCGATTTCTAAATGAATTTCAAACTTGTCTAGATTGAACAAAACATATTCGAACATGAAGTCATATCGAGACAGGAATTCAAATAGTCGATAGGTTCAAATAATGATTCGAGTTGGACCTCGGACTTAAGGAAAATTATTTAAAAGCTTAAAACATTTTCAAGAAATAAGGTATGGACTTGGTTTGGCGAATCGAAATCAAAACGTAAAGATTTGAAACTAATGGCGTTAGATTGCCCAATTTAAAATTTGATCATTTCAACGGAAATGGAGATTTCGAACAATCATGGATACTAGTAATTCAAATTAAATCTTGAACATGTAGGAATCATTTCTAAACTCAAATTATTTCAAAAGAATAATTTTTAAACATATTTAAGAAATTTACAATTAATTGGAAAAGAAATATGATGAAAAATAAGTTCGATAATTAATTTTCTTTAAAGTTCGAACCTAGGAAAAGTCGTTTTGAAAATTTTAAAATAGGGAAAAGTGATGAAAAATGGACTTAAAATAACAAAAGAAGTCAAAAAATAAAATTTGAGAACTGTCTGGGCACGACCGCACACAAAAATGGGCTCGATTGCTCGGAACGGCTCGAGACACTGCCCCTGGCACGTCCGTGCACACTATTTACCGCGGCCGCGTGGTGAACAGTAACCGCAAACATAACTTTTTTTTTCTTTAAATCTTCAGAATTTTTCCAACAACTTTTGTAAGGAAAGATTCATTAAAATCCAAGCCTATCAATTTTTAAAATTAAGAAAAAGGACTAAAAATCAAGTTTTTATTAAAATTTATTTGCTATTCAGTTTTTTATTTTTTTTTTTAAAATCCATTTTCCAGTAGATCCTTTAAGGCCTTTTCTTTTTAAAATTCCAAGCCATGAAATTTGATTTTTCTTCCAAGATTTTTACGAAGTCTTTCGAAATGAGATTGGTAACCAATTTTTACATATTTTACGATTTTTCCTTTAAGTCCATAGTCCAAACTCCTTGCATAGGTTATGCTATTAGTTCAAGGTGATTCATTACTCCAAGGTTCAAGCAAAATGGTTTCATGAGCTCCAGATTCATATTATATCAAGCAAATATAGCATAAGAAGCTCATTTTTCATCAAACTACAAACATAACCATAAAGTATGAAGAAGAAAGGAGAGATCAATGAAGGAGATGGCCATAAACTTACCTTGGTCCTTTAATCTGTTTATAATGATTAAATGATCCCAAAAGCTTATATCAAACACGGAGGTTATGAAAAAACCAAATTTTATGTTAGGTTGGTACCTCATTATCTATAAATCCTTTTGATCAAGCTTAGATTAAGGATCTCTTACTCTCCAAACTTACCAATATAACCTAGAGTGTATCTCATTCACTTCCCTTTATCGTTGATAGCTTTGTTGTAGAGAAAGAAGAAAGAAAATATGAGTGGAGTGTGTGTGGAGGTGGTTGCCGAGAGTGAAGGAGTGAAGGAGGAGAGTGAGTTGCAAAATTTTTTTTCTTTCCTCTTCTTTCTTCATTCTTTTTGTTAGCAATTGTGTGAAGTGTAAGCCTCAATACTCCTTCATTTATGAAAATCTGGATATTATCACGTGGCTATTTCACCAATTAAAATATTCAAAATATTCCCCTTAAAAAATGGTAGTCTTGTCGGATTGCAGCTGTAAAATCTGATCTTTCATATCTTTTTTTTTTTGGTCAATTATATAATTTGGGCGAAGAATCTTTGGACTGAAATTGGGTGAAAATTAGGCCAAAATCGGACTTGTTTTGGGCTTAATTAGGCGCATAAACGAGGCTTCGAATGATTGAAAATTTTTCAAATGAAAAGAATTTATTTTGATATTAAAATGATTCTCGCGATTGCAAAAGTATTTTATCGTTTGAAAAATGGAGAGTTAAAATCTTAATTAAAAAAATTTCACAGTATAAAGGAAATTCTTTTAAATAGAAGAAAATATTTCAATTATAAGAAAAATTTTCATGATTGTAAAAAATAATTCGTCATTGAAAAGTAAAAGCTTTTGAAATTTGATTAGAGGAATTTTCGAGTATCACAATAACGGTGTTGACTGGAGGCAAGAATTTGAAAAACAAAGCTAGAAAATGGAATATTGGAAAAGTGCATTTATGGACATTTATACATTACATCTAGCATATGTGAATTGGTCGAAGAAAGAGATGGAAAACATGGTGAACCGAAGCCAGGGTTAATACCAGAATTTAAGGAATATGTCAGCAGATAATCGATGATATTTTCAGCAGACCTTAGGAGTATTGGCCTCACAGCTCGATAATACCTCCTACTAGTTGACCAACGTGATGTATGGTACTGAATAGGTTTGCACAAGATTATATTCGGGGAGAGAATGAGCCAACATTCGATTACTTTATACCAACTTGGACACCCGAGATGGCAAGAGCAGCGGTACCAATATCTGATGTCACCACTATAAGAGGGACTCTAGCAGATACTGTATGGCCCTATGTTCTAGAGAGATTAGGTGTAGACAATGATGTTGGGACATCCAGCTGGCCATCCAAGAAAAGAATGACTAGGCACGAATATAAAGAGATTTTCAGTATGCGAGCTACAACCTCACGGCCATTAACTCGCTTCAGCCAATGGACAAAGAGTTAGATTGGGCCTAGTTGTCAGTTGAACATAGTGGCGAGGAAATGTTAAATGTGGATATTCAGGAACACGGTCACGAGGATGTGCCCAATATGGATATTTGAGACATCGAAGTGGATTAAGCGAGCTTAAATAGAAATGTGGGAGGTGGAGAGAATAACGGCCATGATAATGGCCATGGTAATGATAGAAACAATAATAATAATGGTAGAAATGAGGAAGAAGAACCTGAAGAGGAGCCAGAAGAGGATCCTAAGTAGGATCCCAGTAGTTGAAGGATGAGAAAATAATAATGAGATGAAACGATTGTAAACAAGTAATAATAATGTATGTGTGCAAAGTTGTACATTATAGCTAAGTTAGTAGAAATGTGCAACCCTAATTAGATGGTTAATGTCCGTTAGACTCCTGAGTAGACTTGTAATCGTTACTTACCCATCTTGATTTTGGTAATCTAAAGATGGCTACGTAACCATTAATGTACTTTGTGTATGGTAGTATGAATGAAATGAAGCTTAATATTTTACTAGAACAAAAAACTGTGAATATTGTTTCTTAATATTTCAGAAAATGGCATCTAACGAAAATGCTTTAACAAACGAACTCCCACTCAAGTGGGGACAACCACGAAGAGTATTATTTGAAGGACCCGAAACTCCCAACAACACAAAAAATACAGTACCATGCCATGGACCCCATAAACTTATACCCCCTGTTCAAAATGAACCCCTACAAGCGCCAGCAGTTGAACAACTCCTAACCCTGCTCTGACGGGCCGTAACTTAGGGACAACAACAAGGACATCTCGGCCGTGGACGGGAAATTGATACGGCATATAAACAAATCACCCCATTTTTAAGATTTAACCCCCCAGTTCAAAGGTGAGCCCGATGATCAGAAAGCTGAGTTCTGGCTAATGGAGGTTGAGAAAATTTTCAAGATATTGGAATACCCCGATCCACAAAAGGTAAAGTATGCAATTTTCTTATTTGAAGAAGCAGCATATTAGTGGTGGCAAGTTCGTGGCAAGTTGTGGAGGCTGGTGGGAACAGGAAGAAGTAGAAAGTACCTAAGAGGAATTCAGGAATAAATTTTTGAGAAAATATATTTCTCGGTCAGTGAAGGATCGGAGGGAAAGAGAGTTATGAATTTAATTTAAGGAACTCTTTTTGTGGCCAAATATGAGACCGAGTATAACCAGCTGGTGCAATATGCCCCACATGTTTTAGCAGATAAAGAAAGGAGGAGAAAATGATTTATAGAAGGGTTAAAGCCCGATTTCACATGGTCATTCGCAATTGGCCATCCGTCAACCTATGAGGAAGCCATAGAAATGGCTATTGATTTGGAAGGAGAGTTCCAGGAACCCCGAAAGATTGAGGAAAAGGAAAATGGGAAAGGGTTAGGTAGACTTGACCAAAATCAAGACAAGAAAAATTTTTATGGTAAAAAGTAGAAAATTGGGATTTCAGCTCCCGCAGCGGAAAAGGAAAAGCCCCAATGGCTACTGGAAGGCCTAAATGCGGATTTTGTAGAGGCACTTCTCATATGAAAGATCAATGTTGGAAAAAGCAGGGGAAGTGCTTAACCTGTGGAAGTTCACAACATCTTATTAAAGACTGCCCACAAAACTGCTATCGATCAGGGACAGGGACAAAGAACCAACAATAGCTGGTTCTTTCGGATGACCCCAAACTAAGGCTCGAGCCTATGCATCAACCAGGGATGAGGGAGTAGACCCAAGCTAGGTGGTGGAAGGTACGATTTTAATTCAGTAATTTATCTGTGAAGTTTTGTTTGATCCTGGTGCAATGCACTCGTTCATTTCGATTGAATGTGCAAAGAGATTGGGTTTAACTCTAGAAAATATAAAAATCTCAGATGAAGTTTATACTCCGGTCAGAGGGTATTACGAAACCTGTATTAGATACCCTCATTGTCCTATAAATATAGATCACTAGGAATTTACTGCGGATCTTATAGAATGACCAATCCAGGATTATAATCTTATTCTGAGAATGGATTAGCTGTACCAGCATCAGGTTGTAGTTGACTGTTATGCTAAAACGGTCAAGCTAGGTGCCAAAGAGGGTATCTACACAGATAGTACTTATAGAAACGATAGTATGACTACCATCTCAGCAGTAAGGGCCAGAAGAATTATCAAGAAGATAGGAGAAGGATTTCTGGCCTACTTAATAAACAAACCTCAAGATAAAGTTGAGATAAAGGATATAAAGATGGTGAATGAATTTTCAGAAGTATTTCCTGAGAAATTAAACTCATTACCCCCGAATAGGAAAATCGAGTTTATAATTGAAACTATCCCTAAAGTGACGCCATTCTCAAAGTCTCCCTACAGAATAGCACCAACAGAATTGAAACTATCCCTAGGGAAATCAAGTTTATAATTGAAAGAACAGTTACAGGAACTGCTAGATAAAGGTTTTATTCGACCAATCCCTTCTCCCTGGGGAGCTCCGGTCTTGTTTTTAAAGAAAAATGATAGCACCTTAAGAATGTGTATCGATTATCAGGAATTGAACAAGGTGACCATAAAAAATAAATACCCTCTACCACATATTGATGAATTGTTTGATAATCTCCAAGGATCAACAATATACTCAAAGTTGGACCTACATCAAGGATATTAGCAGCTAAAGATACGGGAAGCAGATATTCCTAAAACTGCATTTAATTCTCATTACGAACACTTTGAATTTGTGGTAATGTTATTTGGATTGACAAATGCTCCAACCGCATTCATGGATCTGATGTATCAAGTGTTCTGCCCCTACCTCGACTGCTTTGTAGTAATTTTCATTAATGATATTCTGATTTATTCCAAATTAGAGGAGGAACATGAAGAACATTTGCGAACTGTCCTCCACACTCTCAAAGATGCCAAATTCAGCAAGTATGAATTTTGGCTGAAGAGAGTGACTTTTCTAGGTCACATCATATCTCGAGACGGACTTGAAGTGGATTCAGAAAAATTCAAGGCAATTCTAAACTAGAAAAGACTAAAAACAGTTAAGAAGTGAAAAGCTTTCTGGGTTTGGCGGGCTATTATCGAAAATTTATTTAGAACTTTTCTAAATTAGCCGGTTCTCTCACTAAGCTAACAAGGAAGGAATAATGATTTATCTAGGATAAACAGTGCGGAAAAAGTTTTCTGGAATTAAAAAAAAAAAGGTTAACAACAGCTTCGATACTTGCACTACTAGATAATTCGAAAGAATTTACTGCATACACTGATGTTTCAAAAGAAGGCTTAGGGTGTGTATTAATGTAGATAGGCAAAGTGATTACATATACTTCAAGAAAATTGAAAACTCATGAGCAGAACTATCTTACTCATGATTTGGAGTTAGCAGCTATAGCTTTTACCTTAGCAAAGTGGCGTCCTTATCTATATGGAGCCAAGATAGAAGTGTACACGGATCACAAAAACTTAAAATACATCTTTAGCCAGAAAGATTTAAATTTGAGGCAATGGCGATGGATGAAATTCATGGAAGATTATGACTTTACCATCGCCTACCTTCCTGGCAAAGCAAATGTGGTTACTGATACTCTAAGTCGAAATGGCAAATTGACAAATATGAGCATTTATTTGAAAATATACAGTGAAATTCTAAAGGCCCAAAAAAAAAATGATTGGATACAAAATCTCAAAGCTATAATGAGGCCTGAATTCAAAGTTAATAAAAAAAGATTATTGCGATTCAAAGACAGGGTGTGTATTCCTACAAAGGTATGAGAAAGAGTGCTATGTGCAGCATATTAAGATAAATATTCTATACACCTTAGTGGGACAAAAATGTACAGGGATCTAAAACAAAAGTTTTAGTGGGAAAGAATGAAAACTAACATAGCAAAACACATTCAGAAATGTCTGACCTGCCAGCTTGTCAAAGCTGAACACCAGAGGCCTTCCAAAAAACTGCAACCACTTCCAATTTCAAATTGGAAATGGGATCAAATTACAATGGATTTTGTGACAAATCTACCTATAGTCCGAGAAGAGCTTATGATAGTATCTGGGTTATTATCGACAGGCTTAAACAATCAGTTCATTTCTTACTTGTCAAAATCCAATACAACATGGAGAGACTCGCCGAAACTTATATTAAGGAGATAGTATGTCTACAAGGAATTTCACAGAGTATTATCTTTGACAAAGACCCAAAATTCACGACGAGATTATAGAGAAAATTGCAAGAACATTTGGGGACGAAGTTACCTTTCAGTACTGCATCTCATTCCCAGACAGATGGTTAGTTTGAAAGGATTATTCAAATATTGGAAGATATGCTTAGGGCTTATATTTTGAAGAAATTCATTACGAAATCTATTTGAATAACTCTTTCAGATAGATGGTTAGTCTGAAAGGGTTATTCAAACACTGGAAGATATGCTTTGGGAAGGGTTATTCAGACAAATTTCGTAATGAATTTCTTCAAAACGCAAGCCCTAAGTATATCTTCCAGAGTTTGAATAATCCTTTTAGACTGACCACCTGTTTAGGGATGGGATGCAATACTGAAAAGTAACTTCGCCCTCAGATGTTCTTGCAATTTTCTCCATAATCGCGCCGTGAATTTTGGGTCCTTGTCGAAGATAATACTTTGTGAAATTCCGTGTAGACGTACTATCTCCTTAATATAAATTTTGGCAAGTTTCTCCATGTTGCATTGGGTTTTGACAGGTAAGAAGTGAGCAAATTTGGTAAGCCTATCGATGATAACCCAAATGCTATCATAACCTCCTCGGACTACAGGTAGACTTGTCACAAAGTTCATAGTGATTTGATCCCATTTTCAATTTGGAATTGGAAGTGGTTGTAGCTTTCTAGATGGCCTCTGGTGTTCTGCTTTGACAAGCTGGCAGGTCAGATATTTCTGAATGTGTTCTACTATGTCTGTTTTTATTCCTTCCCACCAGAACTTTTGTTTCACATCCTTGTACATTTTTGTCCCACCAAAGTGTATAGAACATTTAGTTTGATGTGCTACAGATAGCACTCTTTCCCATACTTCTTCAGGAACACACACCCTGTCTTTAAACCGCAGTAACTCCTTATCATCAATTCTAAACTTAGGCCTCATTGTACCCTTGAGATCCTGTATCCAAAGTGTATAGAACATTTAGTTTGATGTGCTATAGATAGCACTCTTTCCCATACTTCTTCAGGAACACACACCTTGTCTTTAAACCGCAGTAACTCCTTATCATCAATTCTAAACTTAGGCCTCATTGTAGCCTTGAGATCCTGTATCCAACTATCTTTTTCTTGGGCCTTCAGAATTTCACCGCATATCTCCGGATAGATGCTCATATTTACCAATTTGCCTTTTTGACTTAGAGCATCAGCAACCACATTTGCTTTGCCATGGTGGTACGTGATGGTGAAGTCATAATCTTCCAAAAATTCCATCCATCGTCGTTACCTCAAATTTAATTTTTTTTTAACTAAGATATATTTCAGGCTTTTGTGATCCATATAGATAGTGACACCACTTTGCCAAGGTAAAAACTACAGCTGCCAACTCCAAATTATGAGTAGGATAGTTCTGTTCATGAGTTTTCAATTTTCTCGAAGCATACATGATCACCTTGTCCTTTTGCATCAGCATTACGACGATCCAAAAATTCCCTTAGTCTTAATTAAATAATTTTCTTTTCATCCGAAAATTTATTGTCTTTCAATTCAAAAAAATTCCAATTTACTCTACGACTGAATTTTCTTGGCAAAGAAATTTCATTTAAAAAAAATCTTTCAGCCAAAATTTATTAAAAATACCTTATTAACTTCAAAAATATTTTATTTAGGCCCCAAGACTTCCATAATATTATTTTTAAACCTTAGTTTTAAATTTTAAAACCCTAACGTCATTATAGATGATTTTAATTGTTATTGTCCGAAAAATTTTAAAGCAGTGAAATTATTTTGATTTAGTAATTGAAAATTTTATTTCAATCAAATGTGGCCCAAAAATATTATTTCAAGCCCAAATAAGTGCATAATTGACCCAAGAATTGAAACTCAAAGACTTTATCAAATTTTAAAGGTCCAAGTCCATTTCTAATTTTTGAAAAAAAAAAAAGAAAAAAGAGAGGAAAATGCAACCCCACTCGGCCACACACACAACATACTCACTAGGTGAAGACAAAATTAAGGATAAGAGCATATGTTGGAATTAAAAGATAAATCTCTGACATTGTCCACCTTAGTGCTAACTCACCACACTTAGTCACCCTACACCATTATTGTCAACTTTAAACTAATTTAAAAAATGCCATGTATTCACCATTACCATATACCCCTCTTGTATGTATTTTGAGGTATATACAAGGAGTGAAGGAAAAAAAAATTTACACTTTGCCTTCCATTTCTTCACTTGGGCAAGAGTTTGAAAGAGTGAGAACAAAAAATTTTCTTCAATCTTTCACCAACTTTTCTCATCTAATTTCACAAGGGAATTGATAAGAAACCTCTCCTCTTGGTTTGATCACTAAGTTTGGTAAGTTTGAGTTGAGTTTTGTGTATATATTAGTTATGTTTAAGTGAGTTCTACGTAGTTCCTTCTTTGATTATTAGGAGCTGCTTAAAGCTTGAAGGAAATTTTTGGAACTCTTGGGAATTTGGATAGCAACAAAGGTAAAGATTATGATAATCTGTAACACCTCGAAAATTTTTCTTATTAAAAATTGACTCTTTGTTTTTCAAACGATAACACATTTTTGCAATCACGAAAATTGTTTCGTTGTCAAAATAATTTTCTTGTATTCGAAAATTTTTAATGCAATCGAGCCTCCATTCATACCCTGTTTTCAACCCAAAACAAGCTATTTTAACCCACAAAACAAACCCCAAACCAAGCCCAAACCCTAGCCCAATACTTGATCCAATCTTTAAAATTGCAAAAAAAAAAATAAATAAATAAATAAAATAAATAAAGCAGCTGCAAAAATGGGTGAGGATTTTCTTCACCCACTCCCATCACCTCTTCCCCAAATTTCTCCAAGAAGCATGGTCTAATTGCACACAAGTCCTTGCCCAAGTTTTTGTTGCAAATATGCCCTTCTCTTTCTCCACAAATAAGCTAAGTGTGAGAGTTGTCTTCCTCATTTTGCAAAGAATAACTTTCTACACTCCATACACATTTACATACCACATATTGCAAACTCTCAACTCCCAACTCTCATAGAAGGAAAAACTTTATCATTCACAAACTATCAACTTACCATTTGACAAAAAGGGGAATGAGTAGGAAATAGCACTCTCAAATACTAGTTTTTTGGTAAGAATGAATGGCTATGTATAAGTATATATGGTAGTTATAAGGATACATGTTAAACTTAAGCTTGAAATCTCCATTTTTATAGGTTTGTGAATTTTCTTTAGATCAACCTATCACTCCGATCACGGGCTTAGGATGAGGGTAAGATTTATGGCATGTTCTCTCTTGTCTCCTTGTGCTATATTGTGATCATGATTATATGAAAATGTGTCATGGAGCATTGTTCGAATTTTTTTTGCGATAATCCTTGGTTATTAGCTCCATCATCGTTTGTTTGATGATTTGGACCTCTTGATTGTTGTTAGACTTCATTCTTAGTATGATTATGCTTTAAGAACTATGGACCATAGGACAAAAATAAGATTTAATGCAACATAATGAAAGGAAAATGATTAAGGACCTAAAAATCAATTTTTCCACTTCGACTTGAAAATTAAATTTGAAAATATAAATTTTTGAAATTTGGATTTTATTCCAGAAACGTAAAAAAAAAAAGTACTACTCACGTATTGTTCATGCACGACCGCGCATGAATAGTGCAGGGACGCGCCAAGGAAGTCAGTAGCCTCGGCCGCGTCCACGCGTCCGCATCTGTTTTTGAGCGAGGATGCATCTAGGACAGACCCCATTTCTTTTATTTTGATCTTTTTTTACTATTTTAGGCCATTTTTCCATCTCATTTCAATTGTTTAAAATTTTCAAAACGATCATTTCCTTAATTCAAGGTTCGAATCAAATGAACTTCAAGATTTAC
>JACFYI010003532.1:240836-259497 GCA_014898755.1 Handroanthus guayacan | reverse complement strand
TTAAGAAACTTCATATCAATATTCCTTTTGCAGAGACTCTTGAGCAAATGTCTAATTACGTCAAATTTATGAAAAATATTTTATCAAAGAAAAGGCATCTAGGTGATTATGAAACAGTAGCTTTAATTGAAGAATATAGTGCTATAATTCAAAATAAGTTACCGCTTAAACTGAAAGACCCTGGAAGCTTCACAATACCTTGCACCATAGGCACACACTTTTCGGGAAAGGCATTATTCGATTTAGGAGCTAGTATCAATTTAATGCCCTATTCGATCTGTCGTACACTAAGGTTGGGGGAAGCAAAACCCACCAGCGTCACTTTACAATTAGCTGATAAGTCACTCACTTATCCAAGGGGAGTAATTGAAGATATATTTCTTAAAGTTGATAAATTCATATTCCCTGCTGATTTCGTTGTTCTTGATATGGAAGCAGATAGTGAGATACCAATTATTCTTGGGAGACCCTTCTTGGCCACATGTAGAACTTTGATCGATATTCAAAAGGGAGAACTCACCAAGAGAGTTCAAGACCAACAAATCACTTTCAATGTTTTCAAGGCCATAAAGTTCCTTAATGAAAGTGATGAATGCTTTTCTATTAGCATACTTGATAATCTTGCAGGAAAAGAAGTAATTACTGAACGACCTCTGGATCCACTTGAACGTGCATTACTCGACCTAGCTGATGAAGAGGATGAAAATGACCTTGCAGCAGTAAAGGCATTAGATGCTTCAAAATTCTTCAAACCAAATGGAGTTGAATCTCTAGAGAGGATTGCACCATCTAAAGTTTTAAAGTCTTCAATCGAAGAACTTTCTACTCTAGAATTGAAACCACTCCCTAATCATCTTCGTTATGCTTATTTAGGTGAATTTGATACATTACCTGTAATAATTTCATCTTCAATTTTTGATATGCAAGTAGAGAAGCTATTAAGAGTGCTTAGGGACCATAAAAGTGTAATTAGATGGACCATAGCTGATATCAAGCGAATAAGCCCTTCTTTTTGCATGCACAAAATACTCCTGGAAGATGATCAGGAACCCTCTGTGGAAAGTCAAAGAAGGTTGAATCCCATCATGAAGAAAGTGGTAAAGAAAGAAATCATCAAGTGGTTGGACGCAGGAATCATCTACCCGATTTATGATAATTCATAGATAAGCCCTGTTCAGTGTATACTAAAGAAACGGGGAATAACTGTGGTCCTTAACATGCACAACGAGCTGATTCCAACAAGAACTGTGATTGGGTGGAGAGTTTGCATGGATTACAGGAAGTTGAACAAGGCCACTAGAAAGGATCACTTCCCCTTACCCTTTATTGATCAGATACTTGATAGATTAGTAGGGAAGGAATTTTACTATTTTCTAGATGGATACTCGGGATACAACCAAATCGCAATCACCCTTGAAGATCAAGAGAAAACCATGTTCACATGTCCACATGTCACTTTTGCTTTTCGAAGAATGCCGTTCAGGCTTTGCAATACACCAACCACATTTCAGAGGTGCATGATGGCTATCTTCACGGATATGGTAGAAAATTTTTTTGAGGCATTTATGGATGATTTTTCTATTTATGAAAATTTGTTTGATGAATGGCTCAACAATTTGTCTCTTGTATTAAAAAGATGTGACGATACTAATCTCATTCTTAATTGGGAAAAATGCCACTTTATGGTACAAGAGGGGAATAGTTTTGGGTCACAGGATTTCCAACAGGGGTATTGAAGTTGATAAAGCAAAGTTGAAAATTATTGAGAAACTACCACCTCCTACTTCAGTAAAAGGTATTCGTAGTTTCTTAGGGCATGTGGGGTTTTATTGACATTTCAGAAAAGATTTTTCCAAAATATCAAAACCACTGTGCAATTTGTTAGAAAAAGATGTCCCTTTTAAATTCGATGATGCATGTCTTCATGCTTTTAATGAATTAAAAGAGAGATTGATTTCTGCACCTATCATAACTGTTCCTGATTGGACATTCCCTTTTGAACTGACGTGTGATACAAGTGATTTTGCTATCGATGCTGTTGTAGGATAACGAAAGGATAAAATCTTTCGTTCGATCTATTACGCTAACAAAACACTTAATGATGCACAATTAAATTACACGACCACTGAAAAAGAACTGCTTGTTGTTGTCTTTGCATTTGACAAATTCAGATCTTATTTAGTGGATACTAAGGTTATTATATACACTGATCACGCTGCCATCAGGTATTTGATCGAGAAAAAGGATGCCAAGCCAAAGCTAATTCGTTAGGTTTTACTATTGCAAGAATTTGATCTTGAAATTCCAGATAGGAAAGGAACTGAAAACCAAATAGTTGATCATTTATGTAGGCTTGAATCTCCTACTAAAACTGATGAACCTAATCTGATAAATGGTAACTTTCCTGATGAATAATTGCTTGCAATAGTAGCCACGAATGTGTCATGGTACGTTGACATTGTGAATTATCTAACCTGTGGAATCATTCCCTTCGACCTAAGTGCACAACAAAAGAAAATTTTTTGTTTGATACTCGAAGATATTTCTGGGATGAACCATTTTTGTTCAAGCAATGTTCTGATAATATCTTGAGACGTTGTGTACCTGAGGTTGAAATGAATGATATCCTTGAACAGTGTCATGCATCCCCCTATGGTGGTCATTTTCAGGGAGATTGGATTGCTGCAAAAATTTTGAAATCTGGTTTTTACTGGCCTAATTTATTTAAAGATGCTCACTCGTTTGTTGCCAATTGTGACAGATGCCAAAAAATAGGAAACATCTCTAGGAGACACGAGATGCCTATAAACACGATATTAGAAGTTGAATTATTTGATATTTGGGGCATCGATTTTATAGGACCATTTGTCCCATCTTTTGGTAATGTGTATATTTTAGTAGCCGTTGATTATGTGTCTAAATGGGTCGAAGTTGTTGCAGTTCCTAGTAATAATTCTAAGGTAGTGGTTAATTTTATTAAAAAGAATATTTTTACCCGATTTAGTACCCCTAGAGCATCATCAGTGATGGGGGAACCCATTTTTGTAATTGAAGTTTTGAAGCTCTGTTGTCCAAATACGGTGTCAAACATAAAATTTCCACTTCTTATCATCCTCAAACTAGTGGACAAGTTGAAGTGTCTTATCAACAGATTAAAAGAATTCTTGAGAAAACTATAAGTTCCACTCGTAAGGATTGGTCTAAATGTTTAGACGAAGCACTTTGGGCATATAGGACTGTGTTTAAAATGCCTATAGGGATGTCTCCATATAGTTTGGTCTTTGGGAAAGTGTGTCATTTGCCGGTCGAACTTGAGCATAATGAATATTGGGCTATTAGGAAACTAAATTTTGATGTGCAGGCTACAGGGGAGAAGAGATTACTCCAACTCAATGAATTGGATGAATTTCGACTCTAAGCATATGAAAACGCCAAAATCTGTAAGGAGCAGATGAAGAGATGGCATGAAAAAAAGATTGTGGAATGCCATTTTGAGCAGGGACAATATGCGCTGCTATTCAACTTTTGTCTCAAATTGTTTCCTGGCAAACTGAAATCCCGTTGGTCAGGACCGTTTCGCATTACTGAAGTTTTCCCCCATGGAGTAGTGGAATTGGAAAACGAAAGCTCTGAAAAGCGATTCAAGGTAAATGCACAAAGAATCAAACACTATTGGGAAGGACTCGTTGATCATCAATACACCTCAATCACCTTGAACGAAGTCAATTGAAGGACCCAAATAGTCAAGCCGACGACTATAAATCAAGCGCTGGTTAGGAGGCAACCCAAGATTTTATTACTTTCTGTTCATTTTTGTTTCTGTGATTCTTGCGTGTCCTTTCTATTCTGTATGAATTATTGCTTGTCGGAGTCGAATTTTGATGTAAATTTGGAAAAAAAAATAGCTAAAATAATGGAGCTGAGAGATGTCGTTTCAGGCTCTTAAGCGTTTGGATTGGGCGCCCAAGCACCCAATCACATAAAAACACACCAATCATCTTTTCACACACCCATACTTCAAAAACGCCTCAAATCTTTTCCCATTACTCACCACCATCTCGGTAGCTCCGGCCCCCCACCACCATCTCCACGGCTCTTGCCTACCGCCACCATCTTCACCGTACTTTTCGGCTATTTTTAGTATTTGGCTTCTTGGTTTCTTCTCTATTTCTTGAAATTTTGCTATGAACGTGAATCTTGAGTAATTCATAGATTATGTTGAATTTTGCTACAATTTATGTTTAGTATGTTGTTGCATGCTATTTTGCTAGCTTCGTTGTAGTCGTCTTCTGTTAATTTCATTATTTTCTTTTGTTAATTCCCGCCCCAAATTTCTGGTCCCTTACTTGCTTACTTGGATAATAATTGTTGCTATTTTCATTTTTTTGTATGATTAGGCTGTTTATTTTATTGTTTCTTCTTAGATCTGACTTGTTTTAGAATGGGCCGTGCCTAATAGGATCTGCATAATAAGGGGCTGTGTCCCAAGTTGTTGAGTTTTGGTCTGTGTTGTCTTGCATTTTGTTTGGGCTGTATCCCATTAGTCATGTTGCCTAAGTGATGTTTATGTTGGGTGCATTATTTGTGGGCTGTGACCCAAGCTCTTGCTTATTGAATGGATTATTGTGTTGGAGACTTCTGTTTGCAGCAATGTCGGGTAGACGCTCTTCTAAGCGTGGGCAGACTGATATAGCCAGCACCAGTCAAGGCTTCGATCGAAGACGATTTATTAGTCAATAAGCTGAGGACTATTACAACTAGAGGGAACGAGGTATCAAGGGGCCGTGATTAAGGAACGAGGTATCAAGGGGGTAGACGAGATTGTTGAGCGATGTCACTAGAAGGAGTTTATCAATGATCCGGGAGTGGCCAGTGAAACTCTAGTGAGAGAATTTTATGCTAACCTAAAGTTCACTGATCAGCAACATCATGCAGTCACAGTTAGGGGCAAGAGTGTTAATTTTTCTGCCAGAAGCATTAACTCCTTGTTTGGCACTCCGTTCATCAACACCGTCGGAGAATTACAAGAGTTCTTGGAAGATCATTCCCCATTAGGCACTATATGCGAATTAATTTGCCAGGATGATCCCTAGTGGACATTAAGTCATCTGAGTGAGCCAATCCATTTCTCCCACACCAAGTTAACCGTTGCAGCTGACCACTGGTTGCAATTTGTCTCTGCTCGGCTCCTACCCACCACTCATACTTCTGACGTTACGAAGTAGCGTGCCGTGATGATTTTCGCTATTCTGACCGATGTCTCATTTGACATTGGTCGATTCCTACATAAGTCCATTTGGAAGAATGCGATGGGAGGATTAAGCGTTGGTTTATATCATCCGTCCCTAATTACTGCATTATGTGCTCGAGCAGGTTGGAAAGACAGTTGGGGGACGAGTTGCTTCAACTAGACTCAATGATTGGTGAAGATCGCCGACCAGCCGGACGAGCATGAGCCCTAGCCCAGCTTCGCCAACGATGACCTCCAATTGTGGGACTTGAAGAACGGGTGGATAGACTAGTGGATGAAGTGCACCAATTGCAGCTTCGGCAAGAGCAACAGTTTGCACATCAACGGCAGTGGTGGGCATTGTGGGCAGTTCAGATGAATGTTCCGATAAGTAGCCTTTCACACTATCCCCTCGACGAGCCAGCAGAACCTCTCCCAGCTAACATGGAGATGAATAAAATTAGGTTCAATTTTTTTCCTCTTTATTCTCCTTGTATTTGCATTATGTACATCTCAATGTATCTATACTTATGCTACACCTTCATATCGTTTGAATGAGATGTAGTCTAAGTACTTGCACGTAGTGATGCATTAATTCTTTCTTCTATCTCGTTTCTGTACTTTGAGGATAAAGTACCTCTTTAAGTTTGGGGATGCTTTACCTTTTAAAGACATTAACTATATTTTTGCATGTCACCTATGCATTACTTGCCATTATGCATGCTTGTTACTTAATTTCGTTAATGCTCATCGCACAAAAATTCGAGGACATACCTTTATGTTCATGATTACGTTGAATTTTTAAAATTTGTTATAATATGCACTTTTGGGACATGGTTTGAATTTAGGGGTTAAGTGATTTTTAATCCCTATATTTTGCGCACAGTAGATTGCAACCAAATACTTATGTCAAATTTTGAATGCGATTGTTTATGGCTATGAATTTTTGTTCTAATATTTTTGAAACTTGTCCGAATTTCTTTTGAAATAGAATTTAAAAAGTACTCAGCCAAGAAAATAATTTAAGCCATCTTTTGGATCGATTGAGCCTCTCAAGCCAACCAAAACACAATTGATCATCCGTAGGGCCCCTTTTTGAGCTTTCAAAATATTTTCCTTTCATTTCTTTAGCCAAAAGCCTAGCTTATTTTTGAAAAAGACCATATTTTGACCTTATCTCATATGTACTAACTTGAATATCATTGCGTTGAAGGAGAAAAGGGCGAAAAAGCAGAATGGCCCAAGTCATGTTATGAAAAAACAAAAAACTCCCCAACGAGATAAAAATCTAAGTATACACCATACTCCAAAGGGGTATAAAGCCATATAAAGAAAGGGGTCTGACTGAGTAACCGGATATATTCATCACCAATGTTTTGTCCTTGCATTAAAAGGTCAGATGACATTCTAGGCTTATTATAAGGTGTTTCAAAAGAAGGGGACTGCTCCACTTGAAAAGAAAGCCTCAAACTAAGTTTGGGGGTGCTGAACGAAAACGAGTTGATGCTATAGGTTGAGCTACTCTATCCAAATATACCTACCCCAACCCTAAGCCTATGTTTCATGTCCTCGAAGTCCTATTGATTTTTAGCTGAGTATAATCTAATTCTATAGAAATTAGAACGAAGAACGAGCCGATAAAATTATTAGGACGAATGTCTAAGTTATAAATTGTCTTGTTTGAAACAAACTCGAGTTTGGGGACCAATCATTCACACACTTGAATGGGGATTGATCATCATAAAACCCCGAAGATTCGAACTATGTTTTGAAAGGACATGGCATGACAACTTTGATATTTGACATAGAGCTGAACATGAGTCGAGAACATTTGTGTATTCTTCATATGGGGTGAGGATGCTATCTCCTTAATCCTTATGCACTTATCTATGCGAAAAGTTGCTCGAGGACGAGCAATGGTTAAGTTTGAGGATATTTGATAATTCTATAATTGTATTACATTTTAGGCACATTTTTATATGGAATTATCATATTTTTATCTTGAAATCATTTGATTTGGGTGTTAAGTATTTCAGATAGAGATGTATTTCATACAGAAGCCCAATACGACGATTAAAATCAAGAAAAGGCCGTTGGAATGAAGAATTGAAGCATTGAAGACGTCAAAACAAAAACTCACATCAACAGGGCGCCCAAGGCGTGTACTGAAGATGTCACTTTCGTAACTGGGCGCTGGCCTAAGCGCTCAGATACGGTGGAAAATGTTCTACAATGGGCGCTGGAGCGCCCATTTTTGCACTTAAGTGCCCAACTCTCTGCCCAATCAACCAAAAATGGGTGCTGGGGCCGAGCGCCCATTTCGGCGCTTAAGCGCCCCGCCGATGTGGAAAATGACGAGATTTGATTTTTGAAAGACTTCTCAACACCGTCAAACTCTTTTGCATGGTGAAATCAAGTAATCTAATCGATCTTGGACTCAATTGAGGAAGATAGAAAAATTCTGAAATGATCAAAACTGATCAGAAGTCAGCTCCTGCTCTAATTAGGATTCTTGTACTACATTTAGGACTTGTTTTCTTTTGTTTGGATCATATAGGAGAATTTCGAAGACTGGCTCTGAAGGAAGCATTCGAGATCATCATCACGTTTTTCTTATTTCAGTATTTCATTCTTTTCTTTATTTCATGTTTACATGTTCATATTTATTAACATGAATATGAACTAAATTTCTTTTTCTAGGATTATGTACGAATCGATTTTCATGGATTAATTCAACGGCTCATATTTTCCTTTTGTTAATCATTAATTCTTGATTACTTCTTTTATCATGGTAATAAATCGTATTGACCTCTATACCGATGCTTTGGAGTGAGATTTGAACCATGGACCATGGACTAAGTGGAAAAACGAACTAAGAAATTTATTGAAAACAAGGGATATGGACAAAACCGTATTTTGCGACATTAAAACGATCTTTTGAAAATATTTCAAAACCAAAAGCCAAAACGATAATTTATAAATGTTTTTACGTATGTGAAAACCTCAAAAATGTATTTTTGGATAAAAAAATTCAAAGAAAATCAAAAGATAAAAAATTGGATTTTTACCCAAGAGTCGGCGCTTCAGCGCGCAACTTTGGGCACCCAAGCACCCACTCTCGGACAAAAGCACCCATTTTTCCAAAAGCTTAGGCACTTAAGTGCCCATATAGGCGCCCCAGCGCCCAGCTACTGTCCGAAAACTTTGTTTTGGGAGCTCAGACGCCCGTCCATTCTCCGAAGCACCTATTTCCGAACCAACTTGATTTCCTGACTCTTATTTCATATCAAAACAAGTCCATATCCGATCTTATTATTGTAATACAAGTTTTGAAATGAAAATCCTCGAGTCCATAGTCGAATTTCCAAATGATTGATTGATTGAATATGTTTGGAATATTTGAAATATTATTTGATATTGTTGGCCGTTAAACGTTACGCCTTGTCGACTTATTGATTGATTGAAGTCCATTTTATTCTAAGCCATACGATTGATTGATTGTGGGCCCTTGTGGGGTTTCTTGGGGATCGAACTTGGGCAATGTCGGATTGTCGACTAAGACCTCGAGCCACTGATTATTGGGTAGTTCGGATGAATTCTGGAGGTAGAATTCTGAAGCACTACCCTAAGCACATACATCCGCTATGCTTTTTGATTGATTGAGCTCCTTCGGGAGTTGGAGAGATAAGGTGAAACGTTTATGTTGAAGAGATAAGGATGATAGACCTACCAAATAGATTGCTTCAGCCTATTGACTCGAATGTGATAAATGTTTCTGATATACATATATTGATTGTCTTGAATTGATTGCCAAATCACATTCTTGTCCTATTGATTGATATGCTCATATTCCTTGAAACTCTTATCCTCGTTTGCATGCTATAAGTTTTACTGGGTCAGTAGACTCATGACCCTATTTAACATGTAGGTTCTTGAATCTTGATCGATTGAACAAATGGATCTTATGATAGATTGTATAGCTTGTTTTGGATTTGTAAACTCTATTGTATTTTGGCTTTGTCTATCACTTTTGGACTTAGTTTGTATTTGGATCGACATCATGTTTTGGACTTATGAAATATATAGAACATTATATTGTATAGATAAGCTAGATTGCTCTATGTATTTTGAACTCTTGGCATGTAATAGTATATCATGGAACTTAGTTTGGATTATCTTGTTGATATTTTGGAGATTAGTTTGAATGATTGTGTCTGGAATTTCTGTATTGGTTATAGAATGTATAAAACGCGAGTGTCGCACCTCGGGTCTCGAGTCAGAATGCTACCAGGATTTCGGGGGGGCGTCACAACTTAAGTTCAATTTATTTGCATAACTGAATAAATTGATTCGTGTATAAGATAGGAATATACTTGTATGCCTTAGGTAGCTTATTATGTGGTTCTGAATTAACTACTAATTAGCTTAATTCACATAGAAATATAGTGAATTAGCTAATTAGCAGTTTTGACGACAAGTCACTCGGAAGAGCTTTGGAGTTGCTTTTGACTTAGGGTTAGTAATCATAATTAATCGAGAAATTCTAGGAAAATATTAATAGAATTGATCCATGTCAAAAGGGGGTTACATAATTCTAGAATTGTTTAATTATTGAATTTTCTCCAAAACTTTTCTTAAAAAATTGCATTCTCAACTTCATCAATCAAAATTCTTTTTGTTACAAATCGGTTTAGTTTTAGTTCATTTTTACTTTTGGAAATTGTCAGTTGAATTTATACCAATTCCTCGTAGGAACGATACTCTACTCACTTTTTATTATCTGTTGCGATACGTGCACTTGCATGCGGGTTTTTGCCCAACAAAAACTGTAACCACTTGCAACTCCAAATTGGAAATGGGATCAAATTATGATGGATTTTGTGATGGGTCTACCTATAGTCCGAGGAGGTTACGACAGTATTTGGGTTATCATTGATAGGCATACTAAATCAGCTCATTTCTTACCTGTCAAAATCCAGTACAATGTGAAAAAACTTGCCAAAATTTATCTTAAGGAGATAATGCATCTACATGAAATTCCACAGAGTATCGTCTCTAACCGAGATCCAAAATTCACAGCGAGGTTATGGAAGAAATTGCAAGAATATTTGTGGATGAAATTACTTTTCAGCACTGCAGCCCATCCCCAAACAGATGGTCAATCTAAAAAGGTCATTCAGACACTGCAAGATATGCTAAGGGCTTGTGTCTTGAATTTTCTTGGAAATTGGGATGGGCATCTACCCTTGGTGGAATTTGCCTATAATAATAGTTATCAAGCTTTGATTCAGATGGCACCATACGAGGCTCTATACGGGCAAAAGTACAGGTCACCGCTACACTGGGATTTGGATGGATTAAAGGAAATGTTGAGTGGAGAAGGAAACGATATACGACCAAAGCTGATACAAGAAGCCATTGATAAAATTCGGATCATAAAGCAAAACATGAAGATAGCCCAGGATCGTCAAAAGAATTACGCGGATCAACAAAGGAAAGACCTGGAATTCAAAGTCAGGGATCAAGTATTCTTAAAGGTCTCACCACACAAAGGAATCCGGAGGTTGGGAAAGAGTGGAAAATTAACTCCAAGATGTGTCGGGTCTTTTGAATTCACTGAATGTATAGGACCAGTGGCGTATCAATTAGAATTACCATCCAACCTTACCAGAATCCATGACGTTTTTCACATATCCCAACTTCGAAAATATCACCCAGACCCCTCACACATCATCGACCATGTTGAAGTACCCATTCAAAGTGACATCACGTACGTTAAACAACCAGTACGTATCCTACATTTTCAAGTTAGACAACTTAGAAATCGACAGATACCCCAAGTCAAAGTTTTATGACGGAACCAAAAAGTAGAAGAAGCGACTTGGGAACGTGAGGAAGAGATGCGGGAAAGATATTCGCACCTCTTTGAGTAAACATATAAATTTAAAGACCAGGTTTTTTTAAGGAACAAAGAGTGTAACGACCCAAAAATTCCCTTAATCTTAAGTAAATAATTTTATTTCCATCCGAAGATTTATTGCCCTTCAATTTAGAAAATTTTTTGAATTTTCTTACGGCTAAATTTCTCGATAAAGAAAATTTTGTTTCAAAAATTTATTTCGGTCCAAAATTCATCAAAAATATCCTAAAAACTTCAAAAATAATATTTTAGACCCAAAAGATTCTTGTAATTGTGTTTCAGCCTCCAAGTTTCAAAATTTTAAAAACTTAGTGCCGTTTAAATAATTTTAATCGTTATTGTCCAAAAAATTTTATAACGGCGATATTATTTCGATTTAGCAACCAAAAAGTTAATTTCAATCAAATATAGGCCAAAGACATTATTTTCTAACTCAAATCAATGCATAATTGGCCCAAGAGTTGAGCCCAAGAATTTATTAAAGCTTCAAAGCCCAGGTCCAAGTCCAATTCAAATTTAAAAAAAAAAAAAAGAAAAGAAAATAGTAGCCTTCAGCCGAGCACACACATGTACACACACACACACACATTATGTGAAGACAAAAAGTAGGATAAGAGCATATGGCAATTTAAACTCTAGAGAAATCCATGCCACCTCATTCCTTAAGTCATTCTTCCAACACCATCATTTCTTGCATTAATTACCATGTATTTTTTTATTGAAAATACATAAATGTATGTATTCTTAGAGAGTATATACACAAGAGAAAAAGAAATAAATAAATAACAACCCATTGTCTTCCTTTCTTCTCTATAGTGGCCGGAAATAGTGGGTAGAGGTGTAGCTAATTTTCTTTCAATTTCCTTCCTATTTTAAACCATCAAGATTAAGGGGATTTGTAAGGGACATCATCTCTTGATCATATCTTCAAGTTTTGGTAAGTTTTAGTTAAGATTTTTGTAGTTATTTGCTTGAATTAAGCAGAACCTAAAAGGAATTTCTTGGTGTTAGGAGTTGTTGGAGAGCTTAAAGAAGACTCTTGGAAGTTATAAATTTTGGATAGCAAAATGGTAAGGATCATGATATCCTCTTCTTCACGTCCTTAACACTTGGTTCACGGTTCTAATCTCTTGATAATTCCATTGGTGATATGTTTATTGGTATGTTTGTTGATGGAATCTTGATTATCATGAGCATATATTGCTTGATCTACTTGAAAATCTATTGTGATATTGTTAAATGAGCTTGATTCAGTCTCCATATTTTGAACCATGAATTTGACTTTAAGAGATATAAGGAACTTAATGGATCATCACACTTAGATTTGGCGGTTAAGTGAATTCGTGAATTAAATGAAGAGTGAAAGCATTAGTTGCTCTTAGGTAGCCTTAGGCAGTACACTTGTCTCGCTTCAAAAATTTGAAACTACCACTTATACTACTCCAAAAATTACATATAAGGGTACTGTTGGAAACCTCATCAAGTCTAGATAATGTTAGAACCAAACATAACCTAGAGCTGAGGAGAGGAATGGTTAAAAAGGCCTATTGAACTGAACCTGGCAATTCGGCTAAAATAGAGGAGGCCTATGTCATAACCTTACATTAAAAAATTCATAACCAGACCTCTACATTACCAAAAAATCTACAAAATACACCATTTGAAATCTTATTAGGTTTAGTTATCTTTAGAATCAAGAATCAATTGAAACCATGAAAGAAAAAGGCCAAAACACCTTTAGATCCAAACTTGCCAGTTTACCAGGGAGAGCAAGGTACTCAATGGAATGTGTTCTAACACATTCTCCACTTTCAAAATATTGAAAACCAGGCTTCACTTCACCCAATTAGCTCCAAAAATATTACTTAGAAACCTTGTCAAGTGAGGATGATGATAGACTCAAGAATCTTTGAAATCCATGAAGAATTTTGCCCAGAAAATTCTTTAAAGTCAAACATGACAAACTAACCCTAGTATGTGGCAGAACTATAAGTCAACTTTAAAAATTCATAACTAAATGTCTACTTATTAGATTTTCAAAATAAGACCACCGTTGAAAATTTTGTCGAGTCTAGATAGTCATAGTACTAAATTGTCAAATTTAACTCATTTAATTGTATTTTTAAAATGGCTAAGAAGATCACTGCCATATCAGAAACGTACAAAACCAACTTATTTAATATTTTTTTCATTAAAGTAGCTTTCAAAAATCATAACCTATGACCTTTAAATCTAATTTGATGATCCAAATAATATTCCTATACCCCAAGTTCAATTTCCTAAATTCTGTACCCAATTACTCGAATTCTACTACCATATTTTGGTTGCTTGAAAGCTCCAAGTCCTATTTTCCATTAAAAGCCTTAATGCATTACTGTTGGGCTTGGGAACCTCAGGAGGGATTGGTTGGGCATTACAGCACATCGACCTTGCCCCTGAGACTTCTCTACCATTAAGGTAACTAGGAGGAAACTTGGAGGTAGGCTTTTGAATAGTTATACTCGGCACGCAGTCGACCATGCCTATTGTTTACTGGCTTAATTCGAGCGGCCATCCAAAAGGCAATTGGAGGGATAAGGAAATTGCTATTGTTTGGATGATATAAGGGTGACAGATCCCCCAAATAATAGTCTAGTCTAATTAATTTTTTTTTAACATTCGTATCGTGATTTGGGTTTCTGAATTATGATAAATATCTTGTGGTTTGAATTTTTGGATTTATGCTTATATTGAAGTGAATTAATTGTTTTCACTATGAATGTCAAAACTATAATGTCATTGATTGATTGTACTCCAACCCATCATTTCTTGATTCCCAATTATCCATCATGATCCTTGCTAAATATCTCGACTTATTTAAATTTTCTACCATGTTTAGGTAAGGACTGAGGAAATATTACGTTTCTGTTACTATTTTACTTTTATTGTTGACGATCATGATCACAACGACAGCATAGAATTTTCTATTCATATGCACTTTGTGATAGCAAGAGTCCCCGACAAATGGAACATCGCAACTAACGCCTACATGCATGGCAAAACTGTGGACTAGAGATGTTTTTGTTTTTTTTTTTTTAACTTTGTTATAGTTAGTATAGCGTAGGCCTAAATTATGTAAATTAGCTTGCTTTAGCTAGAACCTTTGGTTTGATATAAATTAGGACTTATTGCACTTTGCCCCCCAAAAAAATTTGATTTTCGCACTTTACCTCCCATAATTTACGTAATATAGTCGTGCCCCCTAAAACCAGATTAAGTATAGCACTTTGCCCACAAGTCAACTTTTCGATCATTTGCTCGCCAGAATTGGATCACGTGTGCTACACATGTATTTTTAACCTTTTTTTTTTTGCACTTTGCCCCCTAAGAAGTTTTAAAAAGAGCACTTTACCCCCTAAAATTTTTGTAGTTAAGTTGTGCCCCCCATGCCAAAATGAGTAGTTCATGTCACTCCATAGTCAACTTTTTGGGTGTTTTTCATGAAAATAGGTCCCGTGCAGCCTATGTTCCACATAAAAAGGGCTAAAATGTCCTTTTTTTTTCAATCCCACTACTCTAAATCAACTTTGCACTGGCTAATCCTTCCCGTCGATGCTTTGTTGTACATAAATCAATCGAAATATGTAAATAACATAAAGCACTAATTACAAATGCAGCTGTTGTTCCCTTAGAATCGATGTGGCACTACTAGCATTCCTTTTAAATCTCACTAGCAATACACGTTTCTCTACCTTTATTTTTTGGCAATTGCAATGCCTTAAGAGACTCATTTCCCTTGGCCTGATAGTGTTGGGAAACATTTGTGTTTTCTACTCTTCCATTTCAGAATTGGCTTTCTTAATTTTTCGAATCTCTATGACAAAATTATATTTTTAATCCTGTAACTACACAATTTTTCGCTTTTGATCTTGTATGTATTGACTTTATGATTTTAGTCTTATAAGTAATAATAATTTACAATTCATGCCCCTTGTTTGTAATTTTAGTCATACTCATAGGACTAAAAGTTCATGATTATTACAATTTACAGGACTAAAATTGTAAAATTCATTGCTACATATAGGACTAAAATTACTAAAATTAGGCATAAATTTCAAATTACTAAAACTTACATAACTAAAATTGTTGAGCCAATACATACACGACCAAAAGTAAAAAAAAGAAAAAAAGAAAAAAAAGAAAAAAAAGCAGCATCTATCTAGCCTCTGGTTTGGTAAAATTTTTGTCTTTTATCATAGGTGGTGCAGACATTAAAAGTAGATGAGAAATTGTAGCGGTAGTTAATCAACAATGACTAATTGTGGATGTTTCGAAATAGAAAAGGAGAAAAAGTAAGCAAGAGGACATTTGATATTGTAGGATTGGCGAGATTGAAATTGAAATTGACATTGTAACCTTTTATAAACGAGGTGTGGCCTACTTTTGGTAAACAAACGCTCAAAAAATTAAACTCGGAGCGACGTGAACTACTTATTTTGGTAGTGGGGGGCACAACTTAATTACAAAAATTTTGGGAGGTAAAGTGCTCTTTTCAAAACTTTTTAGGGGGCAAAGTGCTAAAGAAACACGGTTAAAAACGCACGTGCAGTGCACATGATCGAATTCCGGCGAGCAAATGATCGGAAAGTTGACTTGGGGGCAAAGTGCTATACTTAATCTAGTTTTACGGGGTACGACTACATTACGTAAATTATAGAGGGTAAAGTGCGAAAATCAAATTTTTTTGGGGGGCAAAGTGCAATAAGTCCTACAAATTATGAATGTAAGATAAGATATTATAAATTATGATTTGCAAGGATGGTTTGTAGTATGTAAAAGATTATTGTATATTTGATGTGAATTATATGTTAAGATAAATTTCTTTTAATTAATGTGTTCATATTGATTTTAGCATTTAGATATTATTCTTGCATGCAACGTAATGTTCCGGAAACTAGGGCGGAAGTGTCCTGGGACCCTAGGGCGTTACAAGGTGGTATCAAAGCTCTGGGTTTCTTTGGGTAAGAACCCGAGCTATGCCGGAATAAGTCAAAAATCTTTGTTCTCTTTTCTTTATGTTTACTCTGATTTCTGTGGCCGAAATGGTAGTTAAACCATCAATTTTGAAGTTGCTGGTAATGTCAATTCTGATTCTAGTTCCTAACTTAACTGTTTTCACAAAATAGTTTATTATAACTCGATGCTGACATAGCCAATCCATTCTTAAAATGAAACTATAGTTTTGAATTGGCAATTTCTTAAGGTGAAGCAGAATTCTTAATTTCTACATTTTGGGCAGTCCTGATGCCTAACACAAATCTCATGATAATCCGAATTTGGGGTATAAATCTCAAAAGAAGCTCTCATGTACTCAACGGCCAAGCCTATTCGTTATGCAATTGATATAAAGAGTACGTTACTTTCGGATCATACAAGGCCTTACACAGAGAAATTCAAATTAGGATCATACTTCATACTACTCACATAAAGTTTGTTTCTCCTTTTCCTACTAAGGTATATGTCCAACAGAAAAATTATTTATCAAATATCGAGTATTCATATCTGTATCTACTGTCAACAATCCAAGTTCCCTTAGTCATGAAGCATGACTTTATAATCTTGCTATCATCGAGCTTACATCAATCCATCCACAACCCTCAGCTCTTAATACCTTTTTGTTTCTTATAAGAAACAAGATCATATATCTAAATACACTTTCAAACTTAAGTCCCCTTGTAGGTCAGATAAGCTTATGAGTTTTTAAGCTGACTCATCCTAACTCAACACAGTCATAAGGATAAATGTTTTCCAAGTTCTTATCATCCTTCTCTACTAGAGTCGCCTATCATAATCCATCATTCAACTCTAACAACAAATTCACTGTAACGCCCTGGGTCCTAGTGCACTTCCACCCTAGTCACCGAGACATTACTCACATTCATGGGTACTAAATTAAATACTAAAATCAACATGAACACAATTATATAATAACTAAAACCACAATTGAAAATTTTCATAGTAATTCATTAACATAAGTGCCAAACTTCATCTTAATTTACAAATTCAAAATTTTCTAAAACTACAACTTATATCCCAAAAGAAATATTAGCTACAGTACATGCTAGAAACTTACAGCATCCTTCTAACTAATATACCAAAATCTCTCCATTTACAAAATACGAATATCAAAACTAGACATGTTGAAACGTTCTAATCTAGGCTCTCATGTCAATAGTCACATCATTCCTCAAATTTATTTACCTACACATGGTAGAAAATTTAAATAAGTCGAGAGACTTAGTGAAAATTATAACGGGAAGTCAAGGAATATGACACAAGAAATTAATGAGAGATGTCGAGTTTAATGCAAATATGAGCTCGGAGAAATCAAACCATATCATGAATGTCGAAATCAATTAGGCTGGACTAGTGTTTGGTGGATCTGTCACCTTTGTAATTCCACAATCATTCAATTATACCCTTATGCCTCCTGTCTCTCCCTCGAACGACCGTTCAGATGGGAGCAATCCAAGTAAATAATTTAGGCACGGTCGACCGTGTTCCGGGAGTAGTTGTCCAGAAGCTTACCTCCAAGCCCCCTTTCAAACTCCTCAAACACTAGGAAAATCCTGAAGGTTGGGTCAACGCTCCGTTAATGCCCAACCGGTCCCCTCCAAGATCCCCAGGGCCCAACAATCAATCAATCAATAGGTTTTTATTTTTGGAGCATTCAAGAAATTATAGAACGATGTCGAGATCAAATAATAGAGATACAAAAGTCAAAGAATGCGGATATGGGTATAAGAATTCTATTTGGATCATCATATTAGATTTAAGAGGTTTAGGGGATGATTTTTAAAGATTGTTTTAAGAAAATCACCAAACAACTCAAGTTTTGAGAAGATTTTGGGCGGCAGTAATTTTCCAAGCTATCTTAAAAATATAATTTGATAAGTTAAAATTGGCAATTTGGTTCTACGACTATCTAAACTTGACAATCTTTTCAACGGTGATTTTATATTGAAAATCCGATGAGTAAAACTTTAGTTACAAATTTTTAAATTTGATACAAGAATCTGCCTAATCCCCGAATCAACTGGACATGTTTGAGTTTACAAAATATTTTGGGTTGATTCCTTCATGGATTTCAAAAATTCTTAAGCCTATTATTATCTAAACTTAACAAGGTTTCTAACCTATATTTTTGGATTCAATTTGGTGAAGAATTGAGTGGTTTCCAACGTGTTAAAGTTAGGGAAGGTGTTAGGACAAGTTCCAGTGCATCCCCTGTTACCCGAGAAAGTTGACATGTTTGGATTAAATGGTGTTTCTATGATTTTTCCTTCATCGATTTGGATGATTCTTGATTCTAATGATAACTAGACTCAACAAGGTTTCAAATGGTGTAATTTGTGGAATTGTTGGGCATGTGGATGTTTAGTTATGAATTTTTGAACTTAGGATTAGGTCAAAGACTTCCCCTGTTTGAGCTGAAATGGCAGGTTTCGTTCAAACGCATTTTTCTACCATTT
>JACFYI010003532.1:186157-215754 GCA_014898755.1 Handroanthus guayacan | reverse complement strand
TTGAAATAAGGATTTCGAAAATATATATTTAGAGAAAATTTTGGGTCGTTACATCTCAAAATATTAGAGCAGATATGAAAAAAAATCTCAAGTTAAAGAGGTCTACAGGAAGTGTCCTCGAAATATAAAGGAATTTGGAATAGATTCTAACTAATTGTTGTCATCTAAGGACCTCAAAACACTAAAGAAAATCTAAAAAAAATATCTAAAAGTTGAAGTGATGCATGATACGTGACCTCCAGATACATTAAAGAACCTGCAAAAGATTCTAAGTTATTGATGTCCTCAAAAAACCTCAAAATATTAAAGAAGAACTAAAAAAGATCACAAGTTAAAGAGATCGACAAGAAGTAACCTCGAAACATAAAAGAATCTAAAAAAGATTTCAACTTATGAAGGTCATCAATAGACCTGAAATACTAAAGAAGTTCTGCAAGAGATCTCAAGTTAAAGAGGCCCACGATATGTGACCTTGAGATGTGAAAGAATCTGAAAAAATTTCTAACTTATTGAGGTCATCGAAAGATCTGAAAATGTCATAAAAGACCTAGAAAAAAATTCTCATATTAAGGTGGTCCACGAGAGAACTTTGAATACAAAAAGGATCTACAAAAGATTTTAACTAGATATTTTCAATTAGAAGTCCTCCAAATGATTACAAAAGATCTGAAAAAGATATTAACATAAAGTGGTCTATAACTTCATAACGTAAGACCTCATAGCCTCATAATGATTAGGTCTACACAACTCATGGGCAAACCCAACCACTTGTGCTAGGGGAGTAATGATGAGGATAAAATTTAATTGTACAAGAAAATGACAAAAACGCAGCCTAGCCACTGTATCCGCGTCTTCTAAGCAGATCGTGACCCGAACCAGACTCAATGTAAGATCCCATAAAATTCCTTTACTCTATCAATAAAATTTTATCTGTATCTTCTCATGCATAAAAATATTTTCTTCAATTTTTAAATATTTTCTACAAGTTTTAAATATTCTCTAATGATTTTTAAACTTGTTACACTCATCCACAAAATTTGTTACACAAAATTCTTTATTTCTCCTTAAATCCCAAAATTTTCTAATACTGTTACATCTTAAATTCCTTTTCAAATTTTTTCTTAAAGGCCAAATAACTAGCCACTCACATATACATATTCTCAAAGGGTATAATTGTATTTTTTCAAAAATCTTATCTACCATGTAGAGGAATTTGGCAAATTTTCGTTGCACCATTTTGCATATTGTCATGGCCAAATCTCATAAAGTCGTGTTGCACCACTATACCTTATCCTTATCTTATCTTATCTAGTTTTATAACTCAACGCTATACTTGGCAAATTTTCATAAAACCATATAATCTTTACAAAGTTGGGAAAATCTAATTTGTCCACTTTTCACAAAATCTCCCCATATCTTATCATAAATCTTCTCATATATTATCCCAAATCTTTAGCTTTACAAATTATCCTCCACATGGCATGAGCGTCACAAATCCTTATCACTTTTACTTACATGGAATGTTCCTATTTGGCCACTCCATTTGTCTAATTTTCATATAGTCCCCTAAGCTATATTTTAATTAAATCCCAGCCCCCTAAACTATTTTTCCTTTACAATTAAACTCTCAAACTACAGCTATAAATGGGGGTAGGTGGTCTTCAATTTCTTCATAGACACATATCACGCATATACACACACCCACAAACACACGAAGTTTCATACTCTACTTTTTAAACTAGAAATTAGTCAATAAGTCTTTCTAAATCTTTATAAATCCAACTTTGGAGTTGAAGAAGGAAGGAAGGAGGAAGAATCTTGGAAAATTAAGAGAAACCTTTGAAAGAAATATTAGGTAAAATTTATGATTATTCTCTATCGATTTTTTGCTAATTCTTCGATTCTATTGATTCATTCATCGTACGCGATTCTTGTTCCTTGAAATCATGGTTCTATTTTTGTTAATTTTTTCATAAACTCTAGTTAGCTTAGATATCCTAGAATTTGCATTTTATTTGAAATTTCATCTTCAAAGTTTTCAAAATTTACGTATTTCAAAGAAATAAATTTTTCTCAACTTAAAACATTGTATAAAAGTCCCCAACTTTTTGTATTCGAAAACCATCACCCAATCCAGAAGCTAAAAATTCTTTTTATTCCTTTTTATGCTCCTATAACTTCTTACCGATGATCCAAAGTATTTATTGATGAATTCATTCCCTATTTATTGATGATCTTGATTGATTGTCGGAAATATTGGTTCAATCATTGAAAGTATTGACCTTATTGCTTTGAAACCTGAATGTTATTGATTATTGGGCCCGGGAACCACCGGTAAGAACGCTGGGCGGTATCAGACCGTCAGTCAGTCTCCTGCAGGGTTTTTCAAATATTGGACAGTTTCACGATTGCCTAGAGGTAGGCTTTTCAGGGAACTGGTCCACGGCACGTAATCGATCGTGCCTATTGATCCCCTCGAAATGTCAAGGGTTGAGAACAAAATATTGGAGGGATAAGGATTGTTATATTGTTGAAGTAATAAGGGTGACAGATCCACCAAATAACTAGTTCAGTTGTAATTTACACTTCTTGATAATGATTTCTATTGATCCTATTGTTATTGTTCCTTTATTCATCCAACTCATTCATTACCTCTTGCCATTATAATTCACCCATAAATTTTACTAAGTTTATTCGCAACTTAAATTATCAAAATATTTTGCAGGTTAGAGTAATGGAGGAATATTGTAGTCAGCTTAGCATCTCATTTTCTTTTAATGTAAATATAAAGAAATGTGCATTGAAGAGTTGTATCTCTAATAAAAGTTGTAGTTGTTATCTTTTATTTGTGTAATGATATCATTGTAGTAGCAACCCATTTTAGGGGCTTAAGCTCTAGATTCGGGGCGCTACACTCAAACTAGAGATGTGACTCAAAGATCGGAGCATTGATTAGCTTTTACACACTTCATTGGATGATGCCACGTGTTCTATATGAATTAAACGATTTGTATGTTATAAATGGGCCCATTTGTCAGCATTTACATGATCTCGTACTGTAAGAATCACACTTTTATTGTTCAATAACCTACAAACTCGATCAGGGATATTGGCCAATATTCTAATCTCTCATATTTGACTATTAATAACATTTGCGACCCTTTGAGGTCACCTCACTATGAGAAAGATTTTCTATGCCTATTTCACATAATTGGAAAATGTGAGGCTAAACAAACAAGTTTTTGAGAAAAAAATATCTCAAAGAAATGATTTTCTGAAAGGAGTATTCCATCTAATCATAACCTAATAGTCCAAATTTCTAAAAGTCCAACTATTGATGGCCATATACAAGTGTTTGCTTATGAGCCTAAAAGAGATCCATTATTTTGGATACTGACGAAGGAAACGCTAATTACTCACGTGAAATGTCAAAAATACCCTTGACCAATGAAAAATAACAGCACTGCCATAGGGATCAATGCACTCCAGTTTGGGTCACGACTTGACTTTCAACCAGATCTGACAAAGTGACCCAAAGATCTAAACATCAAATTTCACTAATACAATTCCCAAAATTATGCCACGTGTCTTGTACGGATTGTACTATAAATAAGACCTTTTGTTATCATTTATATCATCTGGTACTGTAGTAATTAACTTTTGTTGTGCAAGTACCAATGACCTCAATCTGGATTATTAATTTGTTAATTAATTTTATATTCGACCTCTTAAGGTCTAAACTTAGGGTGTAAACGGATGTTAAACGAATCGGCTACTCTGTATCCATATTCGTATCCGATTAACATATGTAATATCGGTATCCAATGAATATTCAAGCAATAACATCTGAATTCATATCCAATAGATATTAGTCGAATTTGAACATATCCGTATCTGATTATATATATGGTATGAAATCAAATTCGAATAAGATCTTTCAGATAGCCGTTCAATTGTAATTAACCAGATATTCGAATGTAGTATTCGAATCCGTTAGACCATAATGCATATTTTCTCTAATGAAACAAAATCATACAATTAAATTAAAAAAACCAACAACAAAATCTTCAAGAAAATAGTTCCAAAAAGGAAAATTAACACAGAAGAAAACTAATAGAACCGTTTATCATTTTCAAATAATTCTAGTTGAAACAATCTTTTGCACATGACATTGCAATCTTAAGAGAAGAATAAAATGCAGAGATCTTCATTCCAGCTTTTAACAAAGCATCTTTATAACAGTTGATACACTTAACATGCTCCAAGTATTTGTTGATTTAACACTACAATAATAGTAAACATAATATGAGTACAAAAAGTGTAAAACATTACATTCAAGAAAGAATATTAGAATTGATGATATACATTCGGTAACAATATCAAAGAGGAAGAAAGAGTAGAGAAACAATACCATTTATACCAAAAAAAAATTAGTGGAAGCATCACAACGCTCAACATGAACCCCAAATGTTTAATCTAATATATCAATAAAAATGTAATTATTAGTCTACATCTATTTTATATATAGATGAAAAACGAAAAGAAATGTGAGAGACACTTACCATTATTTTCGATTGTTCGCAACCAATCTTTAATACAAAGTAAACTTTTCACTATTTCAGAATTTGGTGAGACACGAGTGTCATAAGAACTCTAGGAGCTTGACTAAAAGTGGACTCCGATGGTACTGAGGTGTATGGAATTACTAAAATATCAAGAGCTATTTTTGCAAGATTTTTAAATCTTACTCCCTTATGCTTCCAACAACTCAAGACATCCAATGAAACATTTTCTTGATCATTATAGGGGTCTAAACCTTCCTCTAAGTACAACTCAATTTCACTTTCTCAAGTAAGATTAGTCGCATTAGATTGAGCTACAAGTACTTTAAACCTTGTAATGAGAGAGTGCTTAAACTTTGAACTATCAATAGTCAGAAGATTCTCAACATGGCTAGATGAAGATTCCACACATCAGCCCCAATGACATATGAGTTTGTCTCATACTGTGAAACTAATTCAGCATAAAAGGTATGAACTTTGCTTACATACAAATTAGCATAGTACTTGTCATACATGTTGTAACGCCCCAGATTTCAGTGCATTTTGTTCCGAAATCCGGAGTGCTACTTGCGTACGATCTTAACTAAAATCATAAACAGAAATTCCAAAACACAATTTCATAACTTAACGATTCAAATGATCCCAAAATTTCAAGCTAGAGTTTTCCAAATTTCATTACAAAATTCGAGGTACAAGCCAAATGTATCCATAGATCAAACGGAACTAAGTACACCAAAATATTTCATTTGGATAACTTAACTATTACAAATCGACATTCAAAACATTCTAGCAAAATATAAATCTAAGCATTTATCATGCTAAGGTACATGCTTATGTACATAATTCCAAAAGAGAAGCTATATGCTACTATGAAGTTCCAGTCAGTCGATCCACGGTCTAATAACCTACATGATGTTTATGGAATCATGAGTCCATTGACCCAGTAAAACTTATAGCATGGGACTGGAGTACAAGATTCAACGATGAACATATTAGGAACGAAAATCATGAATGTGACCTCATAGAGTATTTCAGAACAACAGAATAGACAAAATAAACGAATATCATAAATCATATGTCACATTCATGTCAATAAAGCTTATAAGGCTAATTCAAACGTTTGGTGGGTCTGTCACCCTTATCACTCCACTTACAACTCCAAGCAGGCGCTCAAGGAGAGTCAGAAACATACAACTCCAAGCAGAAGCTCAAGGAGAGTCAAAACATACAACTCCTAGCCGAAGCTCAAGGAGAGTCATAAACATACAACTCCGAGCAGAAGCTCAAGAAGAGTCAAAACATACAACTCTGAGCCAAAGCTCAAGGAGAGTCATAAACGTGCAACTCCGAGCCGAAGCTCAAAGAGAGTCATACATATACGAGACACAGCTACCGCAGCACGGTCGACCACGAGTCTCATACATAATCCTTCAGGACCCTACCTCCAGGGCCCATCCGGTCTATCTAATATATTTACGATCATATAGGCTTGAAACAAACTGAACATTCAATCATTTAATAAGGCCATTTGGGTAAAATTTTTGGTCGGCCATCGATTTCGATTAAACAATTCAGAATAGGCCAAACACATCAATCAATCATTTCAGAATTCGACTATGGACTAGAGGATTTTCATTTCAAAACTCATATTACGTTAAGAAGATTGGATATAGACTTTACGTGACATAAAATAGGGTTTGAAAATAAGAAAAATCAAGTTGGAACCGAAATCGGGCGCTTGGGCGAGTAAACGAGAGCTCGAGCGCCCAAAACATAAATTTTTGATCGAGGCTGGGCGCTTGGGCGCCAGTGAACAGTAATTTCTGCGCTTGGGCGCTCACTATCGAGTTTGAAATCTAATTTTTTGTCTTTTGATTTTCTTTGAATTTTTGATCCAAAAATACATTTTTGAGGTTCTTAAATACGTAAAAACATTTATAAAACATCGTTTCGGGTTTTGATTTTGAAATTTTTCGAGAGATCGTTTCAACGTCAAAACGTACGGTTTTGTCCATATTCTTCATTTTAAATCAAATTTTTAGTTCGTTTGTCCTCTGAGTCCATGGTCCATCATTCAAAACTCAATCCAAAGCATTGGAATAGGAGTCAAGAGGGTTCATTAAGCTTTGGATTTACATATTCAAGAGGTAGAGCTTATTAAAGCAAGAACAACAAAGTAACAACATAAGCTCATGGCAAGTACATATCAATGGAGCAAGAGATTCAACAACACGATATCATAACCGTTCGGTCAAGAAAAGAATGAAGAACATATGCTCACAAGAAGATGAGAAAAGCCATAAGTCTTACCTCTAGGAGCTTAAACCCAAAAATATGATCGATCCAAGCTTATAACCAATACCTATAACCATATAACATACATATGTCAAGCTCTATGTGTAACATATCATTAACCATCTTAAGATTCAATCTTAAGCCACTTACCAAGTGTTGGATGAGAGTTCACACTCCTAGAATCCCCTCTTAAGTGTTGAAATCGGTTTTGAGAAGTGAGAATGCAAGATAAAGTTCAAAAGTGTTAGAATGTGTGTCAAATTTTCTGCAGAAATCTTGAGCTCTAGATGGTCTTATTTATAGATGGATTTTGGGGCCAAAATGAGATAATCAAAATCTTGAACCCCTCAAAATCAATATCAATAGTTTAGGGATAGATTAGGGTGGCTATGTGACTTGTTTGGCTGGATGGATGGATGGAAAATCCGTCCATCTTGCAGCTGTCCCGTTGGAGCTTCTGCAGCCCCATTTTTCTTACATTTTTATTTTTTTTTTGAGTTTTCAAATCTTCTTTCTTTGGTCAATTATAGTAGCTAGGTATTAGGCTTGTTTTGGGCTTGTTTCATAGGCTATTTGGGCTCGTTTTTGGGTCAAAAAGTGACGAGAAATTAAAACGTGTTTGCTTGAAAATATCTGGAATGCACAAAATATGTTTTCATTTTAAAACGATGCCCGATTTTGAAATCCATTAAATTTTCAAGAAATTGTTGATTCAAGAATTTTATTTCAGGATTCTCGAGTATTACACATATTGGTAAAAATAGCCTTCGTAAGTGTCATTTTGTATACAGGATCAATAATTGCAGCAATGGTCAACAATATACTGCATTCATCCCACTTATCAATTTTTTTGCATTAAAGACACCACACTTCAAATATTTTTCTCTTCACTCTTACTCCATCGTGTCAACTCTTCTCTAATTAGACACACATAAGTGAAGTACAGAGGTGCTATCAGATAGTTACTCTCAAAAAGTGCTAAAGTAGCATCCTTGAGGATTTTCAACTGGTCACAAACTTTTGCTCCCATTTACCATTCTTCTTTTGAAGGTAAAAATTTATAATCACTATCCAAATCAACCAAATGCTTGAATGCTTCTTGGAGATCTAGAGCATTTACAAGCATATCATATGTCAAGATCCATCTAGTTTCACAATCTAAGCCAGCATGCCTCTTTAGATTAAATCGAGTTTGAATCAAAGCAAGAGAAAGTTTCTCATCTCTTTGTATCAACTGATTAATGTATTTGACACTATCACAAATCTTTTCAATTAATCCATGACTTATATCAAGTCCACTTTTGAAATTAAATTCAATATGAGCTGAACATCGAATATGAAACATGTCCCCATTATATAAAAGCGAATTCTTATCATTCAACCATTTTTTCATACAATCCAACATTCTAAAATTCCAAGAGGTATTATCCATCATATCAGTAAATAATTTCTTATCAATATCCATTCTAAAACACAATTTTTCAACTAGTCACAAATGCAAACCATCATAAGAATACTAAACAGCATGAAAGGAAATTAATCTCTTATACAATTTCTAATCAAAATCAATGTAATGACAAGTGACACAAAAATATCCACAATTCTGATCCGATGTCCATCGGTCGTAAGAGTAGCTTGAGAAGTTAAATTTTCCAAATCCTGGTAAACTCTTGCTTTCTCCTCACCATAAATAGTTATCAAATCATTCTTCATAGTATTTGTAGATGGATGCTCATAAGGTGGCATGAAATAATATATCGAAGGTCTAAACTACTCATCCTGAGCCATAAGAAAAGTCAAATCATGCTTTGCAACCATTTTAGCAAATAAAGCTCTCTTGATTGCAGGATCAAACTTGTGTCGTCATCTTAGGAGTCGAGTCAAGATTATCACTAGATTTTTTTATGAAAGCGTGTCAAATGTCACTTGATTTATCTTTAAGAGGGCAATTCTGAACATGATCTTTTAAATAAGGGGCTTCACTTTCACTAGAGCCATCAAATTTCCTCTTACAATAGATACAAGTGATAGTATCATTACCTTTACCTGCCATGGATATCCTAGCGAAGTGCTCCCATACAACAAATGTTAATTTTCTATACTTAACTTCAACTTGTTAGGTATCAAGAGGTCTAGGATTGGTCGTATCAATAGGCTCAGTAATAGGATTTGTGCCTACACTCGAACTTGTTGTGGATGGTGTAGAAACAATTGCAATGTCTCGACTTTGTGACATAGTTCCACAATTTTTACTTTTCTAGAAATCTATTAAAGAATCAAAAAATAAGAAAATCAATTTACACAAACTTTACCAAATCTCTATGTAGGAAATAATTGTAAAAATGAAATCATGTATTGAATATCAAGAAGTAAATGAAAGTTCAATTACACAGGATTGACTTAATATAATCTGTTAAAATAGGAGGCTAAAAAAAGAAATGCAAGATAACAATTAAACAAATAAGTTGTATGGATAAGAAACCCAAATAATCATCTGAACACTCATATAGAAAGGAACCAAAATCCAAAATTGACCAACGACACCTTACACTAGCAAATATAGTCCAATTACAAGTCATAATTTACCACCTCATTATCAACTTGAAAAAAAAAAAACAAAACGAAACAAAACCCATAATTACAAAATCCCATAATCTTAAAAACCCAAAAAAGAAAAACATATTTACATCTACAGAAATGAGTATATCTTGGAATTTTAGAAGATTGAGGTTGTAACTCAATTTGTTGTAGTCCAAGAAAGAAAAGGACATGATTTAGTTAGTGATAGCAAATTTAGAGCCATAACTCATCACAAAACACACTCTTCAGCAAGTGAAGAACTCAAAAGCTTGTTCTTTTCTTCTTTTATTTCAAGAATGAAAGATAAACATATTGAAAAACATTGTACATTCGAGTTAGTCTAGGATAGCAAAGTGTAAGAAGAACTGATAAATATTACCATAAATCTATGGTGTGTAAAAAGAATAGATAAATATTACAACAAATCGTTCAGAGGGGAAAAAAACAAGAAAGAGAGGTAGCCGCATACCTTCTTTATGAGATCCCAGGATTCTTCCCACTAGACAGCTCGTACGAATAGAATTTATCAAAAGCTCAAATCAATCAAGAAAACGAACAAGAAATACAAAAAGGATCTTGTTCTTGCTTTCTTGTTGCTCTCGGACGGACTTTCGCTGACAAGTGTTGATGGATTAAGGTGAAGAAAAACCGAAAAAGAGAGCATAGGTACCACTTTTATGGAAGAGGGGTGATGCAAATGATGTAAAAGTGAGATTAGCGCTTAGAGAGTCACCTTTTTGTGTTTGAATGCCTTTGGTCAAAAGATTTCAAATATTATATGAAAAATAAAATATATTATGTGTAATAATATGTTATATATATATATATTAATTTTTAAATATTATTTGTTACATTACTTGACAAAGAAAAAATAATATTTGTTATATTTATAATAAATGAAAAAAATTAAAGTATACGCTATATACAATAATATTTTTAAATATTTTTTATCGGATATAGATAATGGATATAATTAAAGTACGGATATTCGAATATGTAAATGGATATATTCAACTGATATGTATCAGGTGCAGATATTAAACAAATCAAATATGCGATTACCATATTCGTATCCAATTATAATCAAATATCTATTAATCGAATATGGATCATATCCCCTTTAAACAAATATGAATAATATGTCATATAAACGGATATAAATGCGAATGGTAATCGAATTTTTGGATATCCATTGACATCCCTAGTCTAAATAGATACATTTAAGCCAAAATAATTCAAAATGGCCTATAAATGAATCTAAGTAGGAAAGAAGTGCCCAACAGCATATTTAAGGCTTGCTAGTGTGATGCATGCTTGAGGCAAATGTGTGTAAATGGCTTAGTAGGCTCTTTGAATGCTTTGGTTTATGTAAGTTCAATTTCCACATGAAAAATCTTGAGGATTTTTTAATTTGTTACTTTAAGTTCCGCATTCCTAATCCTAGCTAATGGTTCCCAAGGATTCAATATGACCATACTATAAGGCTCGGCTTAATCTTTTGACAAGAATATAGATGCGTAAGAGGAGGGTGAATTAGGCTTATAAATATTTTGCAATAAAATATTATGCAATAAAATAGATTTGCAAACATTATATCCAGCAATATTAAAAGTATAGTATAAATGATTATACTATTGAAGACTTAGAAGAAGAAGAGCTGCATTTTTCAGCAAAAATGAAATTCACTCTTAATAAAATGGATGAAATTGAAGATGAAATTCGTCGAATTAGTTATGCTCATAAACCGCACATGCGTCATTATTATTATCATTGACCGACTCCCCAGGATGTTCTTCATGAGGAACAGGAATACATTGTGAATAATAGTTACAATGGTAAAAATATTTATGAATGGAATATTGATGGCTATGCCGAAAGATAAATTTATAGTACGGTTCATAGAATGTTAATGTATGCTACCATTTCAAAAAATAATGGTAATAAAGATAAAACTGTTGCAAGTATGATTGTTGCAGGTTTTACTGGCCAATTAAAAGGATGGTGGGATAATTATCTTACTGCTAGTAATAGAGATGATATTCTCAATACTATTAAAAAGGAATCTGGGAAAGATGTTGAAGACGCTGTTTACACTCTAGTTGTAAATATCGTTGAACACTTTACTGGTAGATAGACTGATAATAGTGAAACCATCAGAACACTTCTTAATAATACGAAGTGTAAATTTCTTACTAAATGGAGATGGTATAAGGATACTTTTCTTAGTAGAGTTTATGAACTTGGTGAAACTAATAGCAACCACTGGAAAGCCAATTTTATAGATGGCTTACCCAAATTATTTGCTGAAAGAGTCCGAAGAGTTCTTAGGAAAGATAGAACTCACATTAAATATGAAAATTATACTTATGGAAAACTTATAGGCACTGTTGTTTCAGAAGGTTTAGCCTTATGTAATGAAATAAAATTTAATAGACAAATTAAGTTCGAACGTCTTTCAAAAAAGAAAGAGTTAGGACAGTTCTGTGGTCAATTTGGTTTAGAACAACCATCCACTAGTAAGCCTCATAGGCATAAAAAACAGAAAAAAGATGATTATTAAAGAAAATCTTCTCATAGAAGAAAAAGTCATAAACATAGGGAAGAAAAAAGAGAAAAAAGAAAAAAAGAAAGAAAAGAAAAACATAATAAGGATCCTAAAACATGTTATACATGTGGAAAAGTAGGACATTTTGCTGACAAATGTAAAATGAAGAAAAAGATTAATAATCTTAACATAGATGAAGAATTAAAAGAAACTTTATTCAAGTTATTTCTGAATTCAGAAAAAGAAGAAAGTTCGGATAATGAGTCCGAATCAGAATTTTCAGAATCTGAAAATGATATTAGAGCATTAGAGAATGAAGATTTAATATCAAACTCTGAATCAAAGGAAAAATGTTGTGATCCTTGTAAAAAAGGAGAATCATATTCAAAACATGAGAAAGATGAGCTCTATCAAATAATGGCTCAATTCTCTGAATTAAATGTTCTTAATAGTGAAACTCTGGTGGATCTATTAAAATGTATTAAAGATCCAGAATTAAGGTCCAAAATTATAGATCAAGTAAAAAATACTCCAAGTACTTCAGAAACTTATAATAAAAGCCCTGAAAATTATATTTTCACTTCTCCAGAATCTTATACTATGCAAGAAGTTCAACGACTCTTAAAAGAGAGACGGAGAGTTGAAACTCCTGCCACACTACAAGATCTGGTAGAAGAGGTTAATAACCTCAAAATGAGATTCATAATCTCAAAGTCAAAAATAAATATTTTGACGAAAGAATTTCTAAATTAGAAAATAATAATAATCAAATGGTTACTTTTCCTAATATGAATTTTGAAAATCATGAGTTTTCAGAAATTGAGAATTTTCTCTCAACTCTTGAGATGGTTACGTCTCAAAAATAGTTTATAAAGATTAAATTGTTAATTGATAATAATTTTCAAAAAGAATTTACAGCTCTTGCTGATAGCGGAGCAGATTTAAATTGCATATAAGAAGGGTTAATCCCAATCAGGTATTTTCATAAAACTACCCATTCCCTTAGTTCTGCCAATGGTCAGAAATTAAAAATTAACTATAAAATACCAAAAGCTTTTATATGTCAAGGAAAAGTTTGTATACCTACAAGCTTTTTATTTGTCAAAAATATTACTAACAAAATCATACTTGGTACCCCATTTTTAAAGAAAATATTTCCTATAAAAAATATTGATGAGAAAGGCTTTATAGGAACCTTTCAAGAAAATGAAGTAAATTTTCAGTTTATAACTGAACCTTTTACTAGAATACTTCATGAAGTAAAAGATTTGCTTATAGTAAAACATCAACAATTAAATTTTCTTAAACAAGAAATTAGTATTTTAACAATTAAAGAAAAACTTCAAAATCCCAAATTACAGGATAAGGTCAAGTTAATAACTAGTCAATTTTCGTTACAAATTTGTAATGATCATCAAAATACTTTCTGGAATAGGAAAAAGTATATTGTTAATCTTCCATATGAAGAAAGCTTTAAGGAAAATAATATTCCTACCAAAGCTAGACCATGTCAAATGAATTCTGAATACTTAGAATTATGTAAAAAGAAAATCGCTTCTCTTTTACAAAAGGGTTTAATAAGACCTTCCAAATCTCCTTGATCTTGTACAACATTTTATGTTAATAAATATGCTGAACAAGAAAGAAGTGTACCAATACTTGTTATAAATTATAAATCTCTTAATAAAGTTTTAAAATGGATCAGGTATCCAATTCCTAATAAAAAGGATCTGCTTGATAGATTATATGATGCTATCATATTTTTAAAATTTGATTTAAAATCAGGATACTGACAGATTCAAATAACTGAGAAAGACAGGTATAAAACTGCTTTCAATGTGCCAATAGGGCAATTTGAATGGAATGTTATGCCGTTTGATCTGAAAAATGCTCCTTCAAAATTTCAAAATATCATGAATGATATATTTATTCCTTATAGTGATTTCATAATAGTATATATTGATGATAAATTGGTTTTCTCTAAAAGTATAGAAGTGCATTTTAAGCACTTAGATATTTTTAGAAAAATTATTATACAAAACGGTTTAGTCATATCTAGACCAAAAATGTTACTTTTTCAAACAAAAGTCAGATTTCTTGGACATAATATTGAAAAAGAAAAAATTATTCCTATTAATAGAAGTATAGAATTTACTTCTAAATTTCCTAATAAAATAATAGACAAAACTCAATTACAAAGATTTTTAGGAAGTCTGAATTATATTTCTGCTTATTATAAAAATTTAGTAGAAGACATAGCTATCTTATATGATAGATTAAGAAAAATTCCTAAACCGTGATCTGAACAGCATACTGAAGCTGTTAAGAAAATCAAACAAAAGGTTAATAACCTTCCTTGCTTAATGCTAGCAAATCCTACTGAAAAAAATTATAGAAACTGATGCTTCAGATATAGGATTTGGAGGAATATTAAAACAAATCCACCCAGACACTAAGCAAGAATACCTTTTTAGATTTCATTCAGGAAAATGGAATAATAGTCAAAAAAATTATGCTACTATTACCAAAGAAATTCTTGCAATAGTCAAGTGTGTTTTAAAATTTCAAGATGATTTATATAATCAAAAATTTATTATAAAAACTGATTATCAATCTGCTAAATATATGTTTAATAAAGATTTTAAACATGATGTTTCTAAACAGATGTTTGCAAGATGGCAAGCCCATTTAGCCCCATTTGATTTTATCACACACTATAAGAAAGGATCAGACAATAGTCTGCATGATTTTTTATCCCGTGAATATTTGTAGGAATAATATCTTCATCTGCTTATTTTTGTGATAATATCACTCGCTTGAAATTGAGAATTAGAATTCAAAAAGGCTTAATAGAAGTCAAAAAGCTCCAAATTAGAGCCTTGCGAATTTTTCATTCCCTTGATGAAGAGTATATTGAAAAGTTTATTCAAAAAAATGAAGAACTTTGGGCCTTAAAGGCTGAATTAAAACATTTTAAGGAACTTCTAATAGTTCTTATTGCTGCTTAATATATGCAGAATGGCCTCAAGAGGAAGGGGTCAATCCTCTTATAGAGGAAGAGGTGGACAAGGTGAACGAGTAATAGCCCAACATGGTTCACAAAGGCTAATAGCCTCAGAGATAGCTAATACATCATCATCTTCTACTGGTAATATCCAAATTGATGGTCCCTTATATCAACAGTTTCTTGAATACAAGAAAAAACTTGAGCAGGATAATAAAAATACTACTACTTATGCTAATATAGCATCAGAAGAGGGAGAAGAAGAATCTGATTCTTTCCTCTATGAAAAATCATTTGCAAAAGAAGTAACACTTCTTCTTGATTATAAAGATCTGAAATTTCAGGATGAGCCTTGGACTTTAATGCAAAAGTATCTTGATGTAGCATCATATACTGCAATGTCTTACAAACAAAGAGCTCATTTTGAGCATATTCTCAAAATCACATAATCCTGTGAAATTCAGTATTTTTATCCGACTAATAGTCGTTCGAGCTACAATTTTAGCAAAATCATAATAAAGAAGATTATATTACCAGAAGAATGCGGAATGAGTACCCTCAAAGAGAAAGAATACTTTCATTCAGAAAACAAAGTCTCAGTAAAATTCAATTATTAGGACTATGTTGAAGCATTTAATAAAACTTTCCTTTATGAAAATCATAAGAAAAAGCATTCCTGGTTTATCAAGGTTTGTTCAAATATTTATACCTGAGAAATACCAATCTGGTTTCATAAATGGTGGATTTATCATGGTCCTTCTCCAAAAATCCTCCCTGAGTCATATTCCTCAGCCTATTCGGATTATATCCAACTTTCACCCAAATTAATAAACTTGGAACACGATAATAAATGGTGTGAGGGAATTGCCTCATTACATTTTTTCATTGAGTTCTCAATCCCTTGGATCTGGAAATGGGGTCTAGAAGTTGACTATGATCAACACAATTTTCCTTGCTTAAGAAGAATCTTTTTCACAAAATTCTGGAAGAAGATGATATTAGAGGATCCAGAAACCAGACAGCTCCGTTGACAAGAGACTCTTGAATTAATCAAATCAAGATTAGATAAATACCGCCTGCAGATTAAAATGAAACAGCAAAGGGAATCACCCAGTCAGTTCCAAAAGATAAAAAGGAAATTAATAATGCAAAAAGAAACTGTATCGAAGGAGGAAATAATTGCCTCATACGTGGAAGAAATGAAAAAAGATTTTATGAGAAATCTTGAAGAAGAAATTTCAGCTGATAATAAATCAGACACATCCATAGCCACCTCCTCAAAATGAAATAATCAATATGTATGTCTGGCAGGAGAATCTCAAGATCCAGACGAGGATATTCCTAACACAGAGGACATTTTTGCTGCCCTAGCAGACACCCTCCTTGATAATATTCGAAGGAAGACAGGAGAATCATCCAACAGCCAACATGAATAATTACAGACAGGACAGAAATTACTGTTCACAGGTCAATTTTACTGTTCACTATTCATGTCTTTTGTAATAATTCACTTTTATAAAGTGACTTTTTGTAATAGTACTATTACGAATTTAAAAATTTTGAAATCCGTAGTTAGGTCTTTTTAATTTTGTTTTGAAGTCCGGTTCTCTGCCTTTATAAGGCAACCCACTTCAGTGTTCAGAAGCAGAATTCCTACTAGCCCTTCTCTTATCTTTGTAATCACCCCATCCTTCCCACTGTAAATTTTATCTCTTTAATAAAAGGCAAAAGGGAGTATCGGCCTCCCGACTATCTTCTGGTAATCCTCTCTACTTTTCTATTTTTTTTTGTTATTTTTAGCTTGTATGTCAGGCTAAGCTTTTAATCTGTGTTGAGCTACATACTTCTTTATCCTATTTTAAGCATACATGGTTTAGACTTCCGCAAGTAACTCAGAATATACTGAGGGGCCAAGTTTAAAACGATGCTTGAAAGGGTTTCTAAAGGTGGAATGAATTCTAAATTTATGTCTCTGGCTGCCATGATTACCCGCTGTTGCCGTGATGAAGGCGTTTTAGGGCTTGTTGGCTATTTAAGACATAAGTTTTAAATTTATTTCATTCTTAAGAGTAAAAGATCTTCCTATATGGCTGGAACCCAAACATACCACCTGCATGGCTGGTCGCCGCCTTTATGGTCTGATTTTTAGGGTCAGTTTTGAATTTGAAACCTTGGTATACCTGGGCCTCTTATGGTATCAGAGCCATGGTGTTTGGTAGGCGTATTGAATTATGGCAGCCTCAACACTGATTATTTTCCTAATGAATATCATTAGAAGAAGAAATACTGTTAAAAAATAGTATAAAACAAGAGTATGATATACCTCAGAATATTGAAGAACTTAATAAGTGGACTATTCCAAAAGTAGAACCTAAGACGATATACCGTCTAAGAACTTTTGAAAAAATTAGTTTTAAACAAGTAGTTAAAACTACTGAAGAATCTATTTCACTTGATAAAGATGAAATGGTCATAAAACTCCTTAATGAAGGAGATATAAATCATTATATATCTGATAAAAATGATTATAAATTCATTCATATAGGTCTAGTGCAAATTGCATTTAAGCCTTTAACTTTAGAAGGCTTGCCTGAAAGTTTTCTTGCTGCTTTACGAGATGCTCGTAATCTTAACTGGAAACAATCCCTCATGGGAATTATACAGTCCAGTTTGGCCCATGGCCCAGTTTATTTTGATGTTTACCCTAATTTATAGTTATCATTATCTGATGTTAATATACTTGATGCTCTTACTTTAAATATTAAGACGCATGGTTATAATTATGCACCAAGATCTGAAGTTATATGTGTTTGTTATAGGATTTACTTTAAACCACTTCACACACTGAATCCACAATGTAGAATAATTGATAAACCTATTAATGAGGCTATTCTTATAGAAACAAATTTTAGCAAGTCGAATATTACGACTAGAAGAGCTATAAAATGGAAAAAATAACCTTTTCTGAAAATTAGATAATAGAACAGGCTATGCCTCCTATGCCAAAAATACATCATAATCTTACTAATATTATACAAACACCTGATGGAACTGTTCAAATACAGTTAGAAGACAGTAGGAAATTGATAGGACCTCCTACTACAAAATCTAGAATGTCTAGATCTATATCTTCCACATCATTTTATCCTCATATTTCACCTCTAGATTATATTGTTGAAACACCATCTAGAGCCTCCACATCTCACATCAGAGATCAGGTTAGAAAACCGCCTTCAGAAGAGTCTGAGAATCAATGTGATAGAGTTGATGAGTTAAGAATCCCACAGAATAATATAGTTCATCCAGTTTATAGGACCCAGGATGAAGAAATAACTGAATCCGATATGGATTTTCCTATAGGTAATAACCGAATTTGACAAAATCAGTTTTATGGATAATAAACCAAAAATTGATTTTAGTCCGGGATCTCCGGCAAGAAAAATAATTCAAAAAGAATTTAATTTGCCCAGATGGGAACCATTCAAAAAATGGTCATTTGAGAATTTTACTCAAAATGATAGAAAAAAATTTTCTGAAGAATTTTATAATTATCTTTCAGAAAAAAATCAATTCATACCATTTGTTCTTTGGTTCATAACCAATTATGTTGAAAATTATATTTCTGTAATAGAAAGAAGCTATAAATTATCTGATGGTAAGGTTTTGAAAGGAATTTATCCTTCTCAACAACCTTTCCAAATGGAAACAGACAAAGCAAAATTATATTTCAATGCTTTTCAAAAACTTGTTGAAAATGAAACTCTACAAGTTACAACAAGTCAAATTAATAATTTGATAAAGCGACAAAATTATTCTAATATGTATCTAAATGTTCTAGGAGAACAAATTCATTCTTTTCATAATAGAGTTGAAGCATTATATTCCTTAATTTACCAAATTAGGAAAGTATTCAAATTAATAAAACTGAACAAACTAGTAATAGTCAGGATGTTACAGAAACCCCTACTATTCAGCCTCCTCCTGAAGTTAATAATTTTATAACAAAACCTGTCAAGGAAATAGAAAAAATCCTTGATGAAAAATTTAAAGATTTGAAAATTAATACTCTTGAAAAGTATAGTATAAATGATTATACTATTGAAGACCTAGAAGAAGAAGAGCTGCATTTTCCAGCAAAGATGAATTTCATTGATGCAATAAAATAGATTTGCAAACATTATATCCAGCAATATTATAAAATCTTTTGATAATAAGAGTTGGGGCACAATCTCCAATAAAATTCTAGTGGACATATACGGAAAGCAGTAAAAGAAAGAAACAAGATGATAACAAAATGATTTATAATGATTCTGCAAGCCTACTTCAATACACAAGTTTTCACTTTCAAATTTCAACCTGTCAAATTTATGTACTAGATCAATAATGATTGCACAAAATAATGTTAAAAAAAATTACAAGAGGCAACGTAAATAGAGATCCTAATTAATAGTGGTGGGCATTGGATTGGGTAATGGAATTTCAAGTAATTCGAGTTGGTTACCCGAGCGGTGAGTAGCAATGTTAGCTACTTGACACTGACCTAAACTGTCTGATTTACACCTTTTAAATTTCCACTTTCTAGTTTCCAATTTTTCCAAGTAGGATGACAAAACGAACCTTCAAAATTTGAAATGTGATGTTCATGTTAATATTTTCAAAGTTTTCAAATTAACAAAAACAAGAACGCAAGAGAGCTATTGATTAAGGGCCTAAGCATTCAAAAAGTTTAACCAAATAGCCTTTGCTATTATCAATCACATTTCATCAATCACAATTCGCAAATCATCAACCCAATTTTAACAAAAGCAATTCAAAACCAAATATAAATCTGAACTCATAAATCATAAATAGTGCAGTCAAAATATTTAATAGTGCATTACAAATACCAATCATAAATCATATTCTCAAATTTAATTGTCAACATTCAACAATAACATAAACCAAGATTTAAAAGAAAAAATAAAATAAAAAGAGAAGAAGATGAAGAAAGCATCAACATTGATAAGTCGTAAGTAAGCATCTCCAAATCTTCATATGTCAATAATAGTTGAATCAACTCATGTCTTAATCAATTCTACAAAAGAAAAAAATAAAGACAAATCATGCAATAAGTCATAAGTATAAATTATTATAAGAAAATATGAAACAATGTTTAAAACTAAATATAATAATTAATAGGTACCTTTCTCAATGTTTTCAAGTTCACTCAAGTCCTCCTCTACATTTATTGGTTGGAAATCCATATGAAGCCAATCTTGAGCAAAAATAAAGGCTTGAACAATTTTAGAAGATAAAGAACTTCTAAATGGATGAAGTACACGTCCACTAGTACTAAATGTGGCCTTCAAAGCAACCGTAGAAGCTGAAACCACCAAAATGTCATGAGCTATTTTGGATAGTATAGGAAACATTCCAGAGTTCATTTTGCACCAAGTCAATATTTCAAACTCTTCACTATCATACTCCGGTTCCACACCCAAATACTTTTCCAACTCCGATTTCACAAATTTTTTATTTTTATCTCTCTTGCATTTCTTATATTTATCATACAAAGAATTTCAGAACCAACTGACAATTAAAAAAAATACAACTAGATGAACTTATTGAACTTCATTTGGAACGTGATAAGCTTCCCAGAGTTCCTCCATATCTCACTTTGTATTCATTAAGTAACTCTTCCATGCTATTCCTAACATCTTCTTTCATCATTTTGCTCTTCAAATCATCATCATCTTACAATGTATCAAATGAAAATTCAATGAACTCCAATTTATGACGTGGATCAAGAATCACTGCATAAAATAAAATCATGTTCCTCTTGTCAATTGATTCGAATATTTTGTTACATTTTTCTTTCATCTTTTTCATCATCTCAACTAATTCCTTGTCTTTACTTTTCAAATAATCTCTAAAATTAAGTCCACAAAACATATTTCATCAAATACAGTGTTACATGTGACATAAGAAAGAACCGAAGATGGACAAAGTGAGCTTATAGAAATGGACTAAAAACTTGAATAATATGATAGCACTCTCCCAATCATGTCTTGTCAGAACTCTATCATGTGGTGGCTTTGAAAGATAATTTACGTAAGCAAGATCAATATCCTCATAAGCATCACAAGCTCTTCTATGACATGTTGCGGACTCTAACATCAAATAGGTGGAATTCTGCCGAGTTCGCACAACCAAACTTAACAATTTATTTGTTTCTAACTTTTCAAGTTCAACACACTCTAAAAACTTCTTGTACCTTGTTGAAGAATTATGCACATACCTTATGGCTGGTTTAATATGAGAGATAGCTAAATGCCCGTCCTTACCCTTCAAACTATCCTGCACAATAAGTTTAACAATATGTGCAATGCACCTCATGTGCACATGCTTTTCTCCGAAATATTCATACTCCAATTGCCAAATTTCTTTAATAAATACAAAATTGCATCATTGTTAGAGGAAGCATTATCAATGGTGACAGTGAAAATCTTATCAATCTCCTAATCAAGCAAGCATTTTTGTAGGCCTTTACCTACTTCCTCACTCTTATCTCCAAACGACAAAAATTCATCATCTCTTTTGTAAATTCTATTTATCATCAATGAAATCTGCGGTGAGACATATGTAATTCACTTTTTGGATAGATATCCAAGTGTCCATCGTGATCCAAATTGTTTGAGACTGAGCTTTTATAAAAGACTTCAATTTCATCCTTTTATTGACGTACATATTGTAAATGTCTTTATTTAGTCTTTCGTGATGGAATAGTAAACATAGGACATACAATCGACATAAGATCCCTAAAATCCAAATTTTCAATTATTTTGAACAAAAGCTCAACAATAATCAACCAATGACATATAGCCTCTTCTGTTTTGTCTTGATCAAATTTCCTAGGAACAAGATGTCCTTTATCACCAACCTGAGATGGTTGAAATGAAAGACGTATTTGACTAAATGCAAGTTTTTGATATTTCATTTTGCAAGATTTAAGTGATTTTCTAAGAGATCCAGTTCCATTTAATCTTGGGTCAGCCTTAAGCTCTCTAACACAATACTTGCATTTAGCCTATTGCACATTGTCAATTCAAAAGTAAATATATCAAAATGATCCCAATATTGTGAGCTAGAAGAAACCTCTTTTCTTGCTTTTTTTCCTTTGTTTACTTTCATCATTCTTATCATAATTAATATCATTATCCCAAAATTCAAGTTCAATTTCATCCAAAGGAGTTTTAGAACTAACCTTTTCTCTTGATTAATGTTCTCCCAAATTCTTGTTGGTACTATCCCTTGAGCTCGACATCTATTAAAATGAAAGACATAAATGAGTTAAAATATCATTCAAGTTTATGCAATCAATTTTGCAAATGTTAAACGAAACAAAAAAAAAAATCATTAATAAAACAAAAAGTTCATACAAGCATTTTATCAAACAATTGGTATACATTATTCACATATATGTTGGGTGTGGTAATGAAATTGAAAGAGAGATTGATAAAAATGGAGGCTAATATATATTAAAATGCAATATTACAAAATTATTCCAAAGCTCATGCACTACAACTTTGGAATATCTCTCTTTCTAATCTAAAATACACTCTCAAATTTCTAATTTAATTGCCTCACTTTTTCTTTGCCTAACTCTCTTGTTTTTTCTTTTTCATGCAATGGTTTTTTTGCCTCACGTACTTGCGTCTTTCTTCATGGATGTTTACACTAATAAGCATATATTTATAGAACACCAAGGTCGGTTTGAAGTGTTCTCCCATTGGCTAAGGCATTGGTAGCTTGAGATGTTCAATTTGCTTAAGTAATTACAACTCATTTTGTTTCTTTCTCTGGTCAAGAAATTCAACTCCCAACTCACTTGTGTAGAAGATAATGTTGGTCCAAGTAAATCTTATTGGCCACAAATTGTAGGAGCAATTAATGAAGCCGAATCTTGATGTTTCCGGAGCCGCAAGTTGCATGGATTAAGGAAGCAAAATCTTGATGTTTCTAGAGTTGCAACTTGCATGAATTAAGGAACCATAATCTTGATGTTTCTAGAGTTGCAACTTGGATGAATTAAGATTAATCTCCCTTGGACATAATTACATAATAAGAAGTGACAAATCTTCATTAAAGAATTACAAATTATTATTTCAACACCCCCTCTTAATTTGTAATTTAAACTTCATTTCGAAATTGCTGTAATTTTTCCGAATTGATTGCTTTTGTAAATCCATCTGCCAACTGTTCTTTTGTGTTCATAAACTCCAACTGAATTTCTTGATTATTGACAAGGCTTCTAATAAAATGATGTTGAAGCTTGATATGCTTTGATCTTGCGTGAAAGACTGGATTCTTCATCATTGCAATTGTTGACATATTATCGCAATATATTGTTGTGGGAGTGTGTTGTTCTTGCTGAACATTTGCTAAAATTCTTCCTAGCCAAATAGCTTCACAGGCGGCGTCAGTAGCAGCTATATATTCTACTTCTGCGGATGAAAGTGACACCGTTTTTAATTTTAGAACCCAAACAGAATACATATCCAAACGTACTTTTTCGATCATCTACTAATCCAACCCTATCGCTATCCGTGTATCCAACAAGTTTATTTTCTTTCTCCTTGATATATTTGATGCCAAGTTTTCTTGTGCCCTGAAGATATTTTAAAATTCTTTTTACTGCTGCATAATGTAATTTACTTGGCTCATGCATAAATCTTGATATCAAACTAACTGGATAGACAATATCTGGACGTGTATTCGTCAAATAAATCAATGAGCCAACTAAACTTCGATATGTCTTCGCATCAACTTTATCTACTCCATCATTCAATTGCAATTTCTCATTGACTATGAGTGAAGTTGAGATTGGTTTGCAGTTACTCATTTGGAATTTTTTCAATAGCTCTTCAAGATATTTTTCTTGATAAATAAATATTTCTCCTTTGGACTGATGGACTTGAATTCCAAGAAAATATTTTATCAAACCAAGATATGTCATCCCACATTCTTCCATCATAGCCTTTTTAAATTCCTCCATCATCATTAAATATGTCCCTATAAAAATTAAATCATCGACATAAAGACAGACTATAAGAAAATTTTGCTCACTTGTTTTCTTCACATATAACGATGGTTCACTTTGGCTCTTTTGAAATCCATTCTTCTGGAAATAGCTATCAATGTTGCTATTCCAGGCCCATGGAGCTTGTTTCAATCCATACAATGCTTTCTTGAGTCGATAAACTTTATTTTCTTGTCCATCTACAATATAGCCTTCTGGTTGCTTGACGTAAACTTTTTCTTCTAATTCTCCATTTAGAAAAGCTGATTTGACATCCAATTGATATACTGGCAGCTCCAATTGTGTTGCTAGAGCTAGAACAATCTGTATTGTATCTATTCAAGTAACTGGAGCAAATGTTTCATTAAAGTCTACTTATGGTTGTTGGGAATATTCTTTTGCTACTAAACGGGCTTTGTGCTTATGGATTGAGCCATCTTCCTTGTATTTTGTCTTATAGAGCCATTAAACCCCGATCACACTTTTTCCTTCAGGAAGATCTACAAGCTTCCACGTCTTATTCTTTTCAATACTAGCCATTTCTTCATCCATGGCATTTTGCCATACTTCATCTTTAGCTGCTTCTTCAAAGGTTTGCGGCTCACAAGAGACAAATGCATCATCACATGATTCATAGATTTCTCTTAGACTTCGTACCTTTCTTATTGGGCTCTCAGACTCTGGATATGGTCTAGCAAATGATTCTAATGAGCTAGAACTCGGACTGGAGCTTGAGCTGGTGCTTCTACTTGTACTTGGTTCATCTTCTTTCTTTGAAAAAGTAGAAGTTGGTCCAGGCAAATATACAATCTTTGTTTTCATTTTTTCATCTTCTTCCCAATTCCAGGATTGCTATTCATAAAAAATAACATCTCGAGAAATAATGAGTTTCTTTGTTTTTGGTTCTAGTAAACAATATCCTTTAGATTCGTCACTATAACCAACAAAGATGAGTTTCTCGCCTTTATCATTGAATTTTTCTCTTTTCTGGAAAGGAACATGTGAATAAGCAATACAGCCAAAAACTTTAAGGTGGTTTACCTGAGGCTTTCTTCGACATCATGCTTTAAATGGAGTCTTATTTGGAACTGCTTTTGTGGGAAAGCGATTCATAAAATAGATTGCTACAGTTACAGCTTCTGCTCAACAACTTTTTGGTAATCTTTTGGCTACCATCATACTTCTAACCATTTCGATAATAGTTCGATTCTTTCGTTCTGCCACTCCATTTTGTTATGGAGTATATCGAACTGTTAGTTGTCGATGGATTCCTTTTTCTTTGCAATAATTTAAAAATAATTTTCCAAAGAATTCGCCTCCTCGATCAGTTCTGAGAGTCTTTATTTTCCTACCACTTTGATTTTTCATACGAGCTTTGAATTCCAAGAATTTTGGAAATGCTTCTGACTTTTGCTTCAAAATATAAACCCACATCATTCTAGTATAATCATCAACAAATAATAGAAAATACCTGTTATCATTCAGAGATGGCGTCTGTGTTGGTCCACAAATTTCAGCATGTACTATCTCGAGTGGAGCTTTGGCTTTGTATGAAATTTTTGGAAACGGTAGACGATGCATTTTTCCAAAAATACATCCTTCACATGTTTCACCTCGATCTAGAATATTTGGAAGACTGAATACCATATTTTTTCTTTTCAACAAACTTAATCCTTAATAGCTTAAATGTCCATATCTCAAATGCCAAATATTGTATTCTTCATCAGTCATACTTTGGAGTATTATTTTCTCAGTTAATGGCAAATTGAGAGGAAACACTTTATTTGACAAATTAAGAAGAAACACTTTATTTGAACTCATCTTAATTTTTGCCATTGTAATATTTGTTTGCTTGTCAATAATGACACACTGGTTATTATTGAACTCCACTTTGTAATCTTTTTCCAGTAGCTGACCAACACTTAATAAATTCTGAGTCAAGTCAGGCATATAGAACACATCTTTAATTATGCTTGTGTTACCTCCTTTTGTTTGCACTGCAACTGCTCCAATTCCGGTAATTTTATGTGCCTTTCCGTCTCCAAGTTTCACCTCAGATGAATATGACTCATCCAAATTCACAAATATTTTCTTATTCCCACACATGTGATTACTGCAACCACTAGTCACATACCAAATATTCTCAAAATTTTGTTGGGAATTTAAACATGAATAAAATACCTGATCGGCATCTGTGAAGTTGGCTTCATTTTTATTTCCATCTTTATACCAATAATTTTCTTTAGAATGATTTGCGTTTCTGCATCTTTTGCATTTACATTGGCAATCTTTGGTGTCATGGCTATTTTTTCTACATATCCGACAATACAAATCTGAATTTTGATTAAAATTTCATTGACTAAAATTATCTCATCTTCCTCGTCCTCGAGCTTGGGGGTTTTGGTATCTACCATGGCCTCATCCACGTGCACCTCTTTGGAATTGGCCATTTTTTCTTTCACTATCTTTTTTTTTCTTGTTCTGACACGTTGGCTGTAACACCCGAGAATTCCCTAAATGAAATTCTTGAATCGCCGATTTATCAAAAATTTATTTGATTTCAAAATCGGGCATCATTTTAAAATGAAAACACGTTTTGTGCATTTGAGAAATTTTCAAGCAAAAACATTTCAATTTCACGTCACATTTCAATCCAAAAACCAGCCCCGTTAGCCAATGAAACAAGCCCAAATTATAGCCCAAAACCCTAGCCATCAATTTTGACCAAAGTTTAGCACCACTTGAAATTAAAAAAAATAAATAAATAAAAGAAAAAGGGTACAGCAGATCAGCAGCCTAACATGGCTGTCATTGGATTGGATTTTCATCGCATCCATCCATCATTTAGCTACCCTAAACCATCACTAGCTATTGATAATTATTCCGAGGGGTTTTTACTTGTTAAGTCTTGCATTATGGCCCCAAGTTTCATCTACAAATACCCTCAAATGCTAAACAAAATCTCTTGCTCAGACATTCACATTCTCACCACTTAGAAATCTTTTGCACATCTCTTCTCATCTTGCATTTCATATATACAAGAAAACCAATTTTTACTAAGGGAATTGTGGTGGTGTTCTCTCCCCAAACCATTAATAAGTAGCTTAAGATTGATATTTCTAGATTGATCAAAGATATGTTACATAGAGCTTGACACAAATGAATGAATGTTATCTTAGGTGCTTGGCTTTAAGCTTGGATAATCTTTTAACCAAGTTCTTAGACCACAAAAAGGTAAGACTTATGGCTTTCTTGATCTTCTTATGAGCATATGTTTCTAGTTTTCTCCTTGAATGAATAAGCATGAGCTATTGTTTATCTTGATCTTCATTGAAATGTTATGAGCTTATGTTGTTACCATTATTGTTCCTTGCCATTGCTAAGGCCTATTCCATGATCATGTAAACCCAAAGTTTAACAAATTCTCTTGACATCTATACCTATACTTTGGATCGAGTTTTGAACAATGGACCGTGAACTAAGAGGGGTAATGAACTAAGAACGATTTAAAACGACAGATATGGACTAAAACCGTGTCTTCGACTTGAAACGATATTTCAAAAATTCTCAAAATCAAAATTAAGATTTATAAATGTTATTACATCTAAGAATATCTCAAAAATGTGTATTTGGAACAAAAACGACATATTTGAAATAAAAATGAAAGAAAAAGAAGTGACATATTACTTTTGAAAAATTAAGTTTAGTACTTTCTTTAATTTTTCAAAAATGAAAAGGCTTAGAATTTTATAAAACATACTTTACAAAAGTTGTAAGAAAAATTATGAATATTTCCCATAAATTATTAAAAAAAAAATTTACTGCGCACGGTACTGTTCACGGCGCGACCGCACATGAATAGTACCGCGGTCGCGCCCAAACCAACGAGTTTTGACAGTTCGGCGCAATCGCGCCCTTTCTTTAGCGCTAAAGTGCCTAGGACAGACTCCAAACTTCGTTTCTTGACTTCTTTTGTTATTTTAAGCCCATTTTCTACCTCATTTCAATGATTTAAAGTTTTCTAAACGATTATTTTCTTAATCTAAGTTACGATTCGAATGAGTTTTGAATTTAACATTTGTTTCCAATTGATTTTGACCATATTTAATCTCTCTAAATGTGTCTATGACTTCAAAATGAAATCTCACTAGTCCATAGCCAAAATTCCAAAACCAATTCATTAGGTTGAATTGATTGATTGTTTGAATTCCTGCCCGAAATGATTATATGTTCAATATGTTCTGATATGTTCGAAATACTCCGATACGTTCATTATGTTCTGATACATTCTGTTCATTTCCAAGCCTATCTATTTGTATATATATTGGATAGATCAAATGGGCCCTGGAGGTAGGATCCTGAAGGATTACGTATAAGACTCGTGGTCGACTATGCTGTGGCAGCTGTGTCTCGTATACGTATGACTCTCCTTGAGCTTCGGCTCGGAGCTGTAAGTTTATGACTCTCCTTGAACTTTGGCTCGGAGTTGTATGTTTTGATTCCCCTTGAGCTTCAGCTCAGAGTTGTACGTTTATGACTCTCCTTGAGCTTCGGCTTGGAGTTGTATGTTTTGACTCTCCTTGAGCTTCGACTCGGAGTTGTACGTTTTGACTCTCCTTGAGCTTCGGCTCGAAGTTGTACGTTTTGACTCTCCTTGAGCTTCTGCTCGGAGCTGTATGTTTCTGACTCTTCTTGAGCGCTTGCTCAGAGTTGTAAGTGGAGTGATAAGGGTGACAAACCAACCAAACATTTGAACCAGCCTTATATGCTTTATTGACATGAATGTGACATATGATTTATGATATCCGTTCATTCTATAAATTCTATTGATCTGAAATATTATATGAGGTCACATTCATGCTTTTCGTTCTTGATATGTTCATCGTTGAATCTTGTACTCCCATCCCAAGCTATAAGTTTTACTAGGTCAGTGGACTCATGATTCCATAAACATCATGTAGGTTATTAGACCGTGGATCGACTGACTGGAACTTCATATTAGCATATAGCTTCTCTTTTGGAATTATATACATAAGCATGTACCTTAGCATGATAAACGCTTAGATTTGTGCTTTAGCATGATAAACGCTTAGATTTATATGTTGTTAGAATGTTTTGAACATCGGCTTGTAATAGTTAGGTTATCCGAATTAAATACTTTGGTGTACTTAGTTTCGTTTGATCTACGGATACTTTTGACTTGTACTTTGGATTTTTGTAATGAAATTTGGAAAATTCTAGCTTAAAATTTTGGGATCATTTGAATCGTTAAGTTATGGAATTGTGTTTTTGGAACTTCTGTTTACGGTTTTAGTTAAGATCGTACGCGAGTAGCACTCCGGATTTTGGAACGGAATGCTCTGAAATTCGGGGCATTACAGGTTGTATCAGAGCCTAGGATAAGAAACCTCGATGGTATAGATTCTAAGAATTTTGCCTTTATTCCTGCTTTTTGTCGCTAGCCTCATTCATTCTATTCTCGCGTGGTAGATGGATAACGGAAAGAAGAAGGTTGCGGAGTGGACGGACTCTGAATCGGACCATAGTTCATGC
>JACFYI010003532.1:156600-175009 GCA_014898755.1 Handroanthus guayacan | reverse complement strand
ATAATGAAAAGTATTATAAATTTCTAAAATAATGCAAATATTAATAAAAAAATAGTAAACATCTTCAAAATTTTAGTTGTTTAAAAATGAAAATATGTTGTAAATAAAGTTTTAAATAATTAAAAAAATTTAATTAAAAATAAAATTTCTATTTATAAATTGTGATGATAGTTTCTACAAAAAATATATATATTCCAATATTTACAAAATAAATCTAGTAAGAAATAATTTCAAAAGAAATAACTCAATCTTATAAATGTAATACAAAAAATTCAAATATAAAAAAAACTATATAAAAATAATGAAAAGTGTTATAAATTTCTAAAATAATAAAAATACTAATTTAAAAATAGTAAATATCTTTAAAATTTTGTTTGTTTAAAAAATTAAAAAAATGTTCATATAATTTTTTATATAATTAAATATTTTTAATATAAAACACCTATTTTTTATTTTTTAAAGTTTGATATATTTCAATTCTTATAAAAAAAATTAATAGTAATAAAATTATAAAAGATAATATTATGAATTTATGAGTCCATACCTTTGAATATATTAAAAAGTTAGTCAATTTGATTAATTAAAATATTGATAATCTAAAATTCTAATAAAATTTCAATAATGCCATTAATAGGCATATTTTTAATAATTTAAAAATCACTAAAACTCGTAGCATTCTAATATTTAAAAATTGTGGGAGGAGGGGGTATTTTGCCTTTTTTTTTTCATTTTCACAGTTGCAAGGGGGTAAAACAGTCATTTTAAGCTTAACAATCACTATTCACGAGCGTGTATGTCACGGTTGGGCGGAGGGGGGTATATTGCCTTTTTTTTTTTAAGTTCAGGGGGATTTAATACCTTTTTTTTTTCTGTTGGGAGTATTTTGCCTTTTTTTTTTTAAGTTCAGGGGGATTTAATACCTTTTTTTTTCTGTTGGGGGTATTTTGCCTTTTTCCTATTTCACAGGAGGTAAATTGCAATTTACCCTTTTTTGTCAATATGAATGGTCAAACAACATTGGTATCTTGTTAATCAATATGCACACTAGTGAAGGGTTGTGCTACACTTTTTGTCTTTTGGGAAAATGTTGAAACAATATAACAATTGAAGTTAATTATCAAAATAGTAAATGTTAATTGCTTTTTGACACTTGGTGTCTTCTGATGTTCCCTTTTGGTGTGTTGGTTCAGTTGCTCTAAGCAAAGAACAGGAATCTTGCTTATTGCTTATTGGTGTGTTGGATCAGTTGCTATATTTAGAACAAGAATGTTGCTTATTGCTTGTTATGTTCATGTTCAAGTTTACTTTGGAGCACTTTTGTTCAAATTTATTGGTTGTTACGAAGCACTTTTGTTGTGTTCATGTTCAGGTTTACTCTGGCTGTCTCAGTTAGAATGTTTAATCAAGTTCAGACTATGTGTTTAAAACAGGAATTTTGTTTATTGCTTGTTGGTGTGATGTTCAATTTTGGTTTATTCATGTTCATGTTTATTTTGAGCTATTAAGTGTCCTATTTAACCAAGTTCAGTTGCTGTGTTTACAGATAGGTTCTGTGTCCATTTTCCAAGTGGCTTCTGTCTATTTTTCAACTGTTGCATTTCATGTTCATTTTCGTTGTTTGTAAAGAATTCCTTTCATTGTTAGCAAGGTACCAAAGCCGATATTGTTACAGAATGATAGAAATCTGACATTACAAAATGATAGAGTTACGAGAATGTTAGATTACAATATCATGCACCAAATTACATATTTACCTAATTACCTACAAAAGTACATGTATGCCCAAGATAAACACAATGCCAACCACAACCATTTCTCTCTTTTCCTCTTATGCAATAATGCATTTTCAACCTTTTTCATTTCAACTTCAACCTTCTTAATCTCATCTTCAACTTTGTTGATTCGCGTAAGTAATCCTGGGATTATTTGTCGTGACCTACTGCAAATTGGAGGATCAATCCATACAAAATAAGAGCATCCTCCAACTTCCTAAGATCAAACAAAAAATCATTAAATTTTTCTTTAGGACAAAAAAAAAAGGCATTTACAAAATTGCAAAATTTTCCAAATTTCACTGAATAGTACCCCTAATTTCAAAATCAAGGACCTTAATTTTAAAATCAATAAAGCCATTTTCAAAATCAAGAACCCTAATTTCAACATCAGGAACCCTAAATCAGTAAACCTATTTTCAAAATCATGAATCCTAATTTCAAAAATTTGGAACCCTAATTTCAAAATCAAAAACACTAATTTCAAAATCAAGAATCCTAATTTTGAAATTTGGAACCCTAATTTAAAAATCAAGAACCTTTATTTCAAATCCTTAACCACTCGTTTTGACTAAGAAGAAATTTTGAGAAGCATAATGGCTCCTTCCACAAGAAGCTTTGTTCAAGCACACACCAACTTACCCAAAAATTTTGACAAGCATAATATCTCCTTTCAGGATTGAAGTCAGTCCATGAAGTCTTCTTACAAGTACGACTTTCACAATGGCAAAAATCTGAGTTGAACTCATCCATTTTTTCGACCCACAATGGTAATGGTGAAAAGATTTGTCTTCCTTTTTGGTGAGAAAGAAGAGGAGGGAAGAAGGTGAAAGACGTGTTTTACCATTTACTTTTACAATTTTCTTTTCACTTTTTTTTTTAAATCGACTTACACTATGAAAAATATAACAATATGAGGGTTCAACTAGAATGACATGTTTGCCCTTAATGTTCACATGTGCGACGCGTGAGAAGGAATCCCGGTGGAATATTCCATCGGGAAATGTAGATAAGTTGCATTGTGTTAAATATCGTTTAGTTTAGTTTGCAGAGTGAGACGTTTTTTAAATTGAATTGCAAAATGTAAAAATAGCAAAAGTTCAGGTTGCTTAATATATTTTTCCCTAAATATAAATATATGATATCTTTGTACATCATGGCTCAATCCAAGTACACTAAAAGCAATTAAAAAATGAAGCCCAACTAAAATTATTTGGATCATGCCACCCTGAGTAAACACAATGCAGGATGGACAAAAAACAAACATTAACGATTTATCTAGGGAAGTCCAATAACAACCAAATTCAACTCAAGTCCAAATCTGGAAGGCTTATGTATATGCAAGTATGACCACATTGACTTAGCGCAAATGAGTCAAATACCTTCTACTGCAATCTACAAGATATTGGGATTGTGGAGACGTGAGAATAGGTAAACATGGGTCCAATTCCTCATGATAATACAAGAAAAAAGGAAAAGAAGGACGATTCAAGAAGAAAGCAGAGAGAGAGAGAGAGACTAGAGAATATACGAGATACAGTGAGTAATTTTTGTAAGCATCAATCTATATATTATGGGATGCATAAGAGAACTAGAATATAAAGAGTTGATATAGCAAAAGGATACTCAAAGTTAGAACCAAATGCAAGAAAGAATGGTGTTTCCTTTAGTCGTTAAACTGTTCGCCATTATCTAAAATTGAGTACGATCGAGAGTATTTCCATGAGGTTATAATGTTTGCATAAGTTTATAATCTTTTTGCATGAATTTATAATCTTTTTGAAGTATCTTACAATATGTTTAGATATTTATAAATTATCAAAAAAAAATGGAAAAGGAAAAAAACATTTGTTATATTTTTCAAAAAACCAACTTATAAATTTCTTAAATAAAACTAAGGAACTCCTAACATGTTTATAATTAAGATCTTAACATATTCTTTTAATTTTAACTATTTTAATTATAAAATTCATTACTAACTCCGTATAAACTCTGATATCATATCTTAATGACTTTTAAAATATAATTTAATATCTTATAAGCATCCAAATTAACTTCCAAATTATAAGAAATAGGAACTTATAAAGTAATCTTAATAAGATTAGCCAAACACCGCTAATTATGAATTCAACAATTCTTTAGAAGAACAACTTTCTCCAAATCAATTCATCAATGTCTCTTCTCTTACAAAGTTTCTGTCTACCGAAGTACGGAACAATAACAGCAAACCTTCTCCGCTAATTATAAAATTCATTACTAACTCCGTATAAACTCTAATATCATATCTTAATGACTTTTAAAATATAATTTAATATCTTATAAGCATCCAAATTAACTTCCAAATTATAAGAAATAGGAACTTATAAAGTAATCTTAATAAGATTAGCCAAACACCGCTAATTATGAATTCAACAATTCTTTAGAAGAACAACTTTCTCCAAATCAATTCATCAATGTCTCTTCTCTTACAAAGTTTCTGTCTACCGAAGTACGGAACAATAACAGCAAACCTTCCGACTTAGAGCAAAGATGATTAACAGACTGTAAAGATCGACGTAACCGCGACTTCTCATTCTACAAAGGGACATTGTACTGCATATATACAAGAAAGAGACAAACAAAAGGAAAAGCGATTCTGGTCAAGGAAAAGAGAGATAATAACAGTATTGTAACTGAAGCCTAAATACAAAAGGATAAAGAAAGAAGAAGAAGCTAAGGAGTAGAATCGACAATTTGTGGACCCATATACTCAATTCCGTCCATCTCTGACTCCTTTGGGATTTCAATTTCCTCAAGCCATCCATAGCAACCACCATCTTCTTTAACCTTTCTAAATTCTTCTCTATCTGAAAATAAAGCAAGAAATGATAATACATAAGTATTATGATAATCATTAAAAACAACATTGAGAGAATTAATTGTATGAACATGAATTCTTTTGGGGGAGAAGTCTTGTAAAGATCGTATTCGTCAACTAAATGGTTTGTAACCCACTAGCAATTGCGGTTACAGATTTCTGTGGGACAGTCACAGGTTGATATGCAAGCAACGATGCTAAATAAAAGTGAAAGACAGCTGAAGAAAATGTAAAAGAGAACCGAGCCCACATTTGAAATTAGGAATTGGCAAACTGTAGGATGTCTAATTAGGACAAAGCCCCATAGGTAAAGTGGCATCAATCCCCTCTTAAAAGTTTCCTTGAAGAGAGATCAATAGTACTTCAATCCTCATTCCCAAAGGAACTTTTTCTTTTCTTTTTTTTTCTTTTTTTTTTCAGGGGTATATTAGGAAATTAACAATGTTTCAAGGTTTATAACACATTCACGGTAAGCAATTTAATGCAAAGAGGAAAAAGATTGCATCGGTAATAATAAAGTGGACCAACTAAAGAGGAAAAATAGTATCTTACCTAAGAAAGTATCGCACGGAGTTTCTTTGTAATACGAACAATCGCGACCATCATCTTTAGAATACGGAGGTCCAAGCACATCAAGCACAGCACACGGTGTTATTGCTGTGAATTCATGGATATTTCCGCCTGATGTTGGATATAGTACGGATGTATCGCATGGGGCCGTGAACGTTTTGTTGGCTTTCAGCTTCGCTAGTCTCACTAATTAAATCCAATCCATATATAAATTAATTAAAAATATGAGTAATCCATGTTATAATTATAAGACCAATTGCAATTTGCAGGTTGAGTAGACAATTGTAGGACACCACTTACAAGTGGAAGGTGACACATCAGACTTGAGGGGCTGAACCCAGTCATATGCTTTTATGTGCATTGTCCCCAGCAGGAGCTTGCTGAAGACAGTCATTTCTGGGTGATTGTGAAGAGGTATTACACCAGTTGCAGGAAGAAAGAAAATGCACAGCTGCGCACAGAAACCACAGTCGATCAAACGCTTAATCGAGCTTAAATTTGTAATAGATTCTACAATGTAAATCGAACATATGACTAGAGAACGATAAAACGAAATCTAAAAATGCCTATCGTGTCTCTTGCCTTGCTAGAAATTTCGAGATTATAGACTGTAGTATTCGGGATAATAAAACACAATAGCATATAAATTTTCTTAACTGCTAAGCGAAATTTAATAAACACTATGCTGTGGGTATATATAATTGATGTTGATCATTGCAAGAAAGAAAAGAAAAGAATCAAGAAATATTAATGCTACCTCAAAATTTTGACATTTGTAGATTGTTGCTGAAGTTACTCTTGGAGTACCTTCCACCTCACTCTTAGGTTTAAAGAATTGTAGATCCCTACTAAGTCCAACATCCTCCGGGTTCATACCATCTACAACATCATGATATCAAAACTATGATTAGTTTCCATTCATCTCAATACCTATGATCAATTAACCAATCAAGAAATATACATATGCTGTTAAGAAATGCCTGTTCTTACAACCTTAATCCTCATCCTATAAGAACAAAACTCTAGAAATCATTCTAACTGCACTGAAATAATTCCCCAAATGAACTCAATTTACTGTCACCAAATTGCATACTTAATCACTTGAATGCAGCAGAAACAAATAATCATGATAAAAGAATCCCATAAGATGAACTCTAACACGAATCCACTAACAGGCATATTACATACAACGCAAATTAATAGCAGTACGTGCTTATATTAATCAAACACTTACCAAGAATATGGCACAGGTTTTGGACATCTGCAGCGGAAGGAACAATTCCAGGGCCCCTAAAAACTTGTTGGCAAGAATCAAACAGCTTCTGCAGAGTCCAAGAAACCACCTGAACGGGCCTCCTCAATTGAATTCTGACTTTCTTACGACATCGTTTCTTCTTAATAACCTTATCAACATGCCCAACCGTGCCCGGTCTCTTCATTTGCTCCACAAAACCTGCTGCTTCTATTGTCATAATCAAGAACACCTCAACAATCTTCTTCGCAAAGCAACTTAGGAATTTCAGGGATCTGTTTATCTTAATTATTTGGAGAATATCAAAACTCTGTTATTCAAAAGGTACTTGTCATTATATGGATACAGATATTTCTTCCAAGGACAGAAAATAACGGATCTGGGACAATTAATGGATTGGAAAAAGTTTAGAAAGAAAAAAAGTCAAGAGGGAAAATGGTGGGTGGGAGTGGGAAAAAGTGCAAAAGAGAGGAAGGAATTTATATGAGGGGTGGGGGGAAGGGAAAACCAGGGGCCATAGGTGGTAAGAGAAAAGACCAAAGAGAAGAGTGAAAAACAAGGTAAGTTGGTACTATGAATGGAAGGGGAAAACCATGCATGTACTGTGTATGTATACTAGAGAAGGGATAAAAGCAGTTTTTTTCCCGCCCCAAGATTGAAAAGAAAACTGCCAGATAGGGGTTTTCTGGATAGTCCACTGTTTTAGGGGTTGGATTGAATTCGGACACGACAGGGTGTAATGTGCTGCCGAGGTTTTCCTGTGTACACATTCCCACCACTTCTGACTACTAAAGCACTTACCAATTCTACTTTTTCTTTTGATATAATTGCCTTTAACACCCTCTCAGATTTGAGCTACTAATAATAAATTAAAAACAAAAAATCCCCTGTACTTTAATAATATCCTACTAGTAATTGTGTACACTCAATGCATGTACTTAAATTTTCTATCTATAAAAATAAAATAAAAAATACTTAATAATAATATTTTTTCTTACATTTATTATGTAGAATAATGAATTAGAAAATAAATTTGGTGAAAATAATGATGGAAAGAAAAAAATTATAATTGCAAAAAATGGAAAAGAAAATTAAAATAAAGAAGCAAAGTTAAATAAAACTACTTTGCCCTTATTTTCTATAACTATTTTGTGATTATCTTAAAATATAGGGTTATTATTGTCTATCCACTTAAAAACATACCAAAATAACTACCTAAGGTGCTCATATTTTATATATAGTATAGATATCAGTTAAACTAAGACAAGGTCTGACTATAAGAAAACGAACGCTAATTATAATATATATAATTGTAGACGAGCTTTTTTTGTCTCGCTCAATTAGAAAATGACACGTGGAAAATAACATGTCAGTTGTTAATTTAGAATTCTCTATTTATTATTTCAGAATTTACTAAATTAATTCCAAAAGATAAATAGTTAATTTTAATTAATATTTTAGTATTAATTATTGGGCAAATGAAATACTGTCAAGTGTGGAAATGAGGTGCTACAACCAATCAAATCAAATTCTATGGTCAACAGAGTCCCAACTCAATCAAATTATGAATATGAGCCAATCAAGTCAAAGCGTTAATCTGATATTTTCTTTTGGATAAGATCAAATCAAAGAGTTAGCTATCCAATTGAGTTATGAATCTTTTGAATATTATCATAAGAAATCCAAGTGGGCTAGGGGTATTAGATCCAAGCATCTATATAAATGTTGCTTTAAAGCTCATTCCACACATCACAAGTCATTCAAGCCAGAGAGGAGTTGGAGGAAGTCTCAAAAATTCTCTCTACGAAGTCCAAGAAAATCCCCAGCGTTTGAAGCAGTGATCAAGGCGTTCATTGCGAAGCTGCTCAAATTTCAGCATTTGACCAGAGATTAAGCAGCGAAGCGCTCAGATTAACGTTATTTGGAGGAGGAAACGATGCTCAAAGAAGATCAAAGCAGTGAATTCTACTTCAACACATTTAAATTCCAAGTCCAAGTTCAAAGATATTCACGGCATTCAAAGTAAAGATCAAGGAGATCGTCGCGAAGTTCACTATATTTTAAGTCTGATTTGAGAACAAATTGTGAAACCTCGAATTAACGTTATTTGAAGATAGAATCACGTTCAAGGAAAATCAAAGCGTCGAATTCACTTCAAATCTCAAGTTTTAAATTTGAATTACAAGTTAGATGTCGAAGGAAGAATCAAGGGAATATTATTTTCTTCTAAAATAAATTGTAATTTTCTTGAAAGTTTTATTTGTTGCATAATTTTCCTACCTTGTAATATTTTATTGCAGACATTGCGAAATTTGTGTGAACAAATTTCTAGCACGCCCAGTGGGATCGATCCTCCCCCTTATCTCTTCCTTCTATAAAGTCAAAGAAGAGTACTAAGTTCAATGGCTCCTAAGAAGAATCAAATCATCGGAATTAAGAGAGATGCACTAGAAATTGCTAATGATGCTCCAAACCCATCCTTAACTGGGGGCAAGATTGTTGATTCCTCTCGATCGAATGATTCAAATTCTATAAGTCCAAAGGAGAGTAACCCCAAAACTTCCTCTTTTGCTGAATTACCGACTATGATGGCTAGAGCAACTACTGTAGATGATCAACTAGTTCAAATGGCTCAAGCTATAGCAGATTTGCACAAAATTGTGGAGAACAAATATCGCCAAATTGCACAACTCATGAACAAACTTGAAAGCGCCCCCTTTATAGAGTCTAGTCACAACCACCAATCTTGTCCTCGTCATTTTGCAAACGAGAACCAAAGTGAAGAAATTCCGCAAACACGTGGATCTGAGCCGAAGGTGGATTATTCAACTTTATCGGTAAGCACATTATCTATCCAACAATTGCAAGATATAATCACCAACACAATAAGAGCTCAATATGGGGTGCCTCTTCAAAGTTCTCTTGCATATTTGAAGCCCTACAGAAAGAGAATTGACTCACTAAGAATGTCAATGGGATATCAACCGCCAAAGTTCCAACAATTTGATGGCAAAGGAAATACAAAGCAACACATCGCCCATTTCACATAGACGTGCAACAGTGTCGGTACTGATGGTGATCTCCTAATGAAGCAGTTCGTTTGATCATTAAAAGGCAACGCTTTTGATTGGTACATTGACCTGGAGCCACAATCCATTGATAGTTGGGAGCAAATGGAAAGAAGTTCTTAACTCGTTTCTATAGTACTCGTCGAATTATAAGCATAATTGAACTTACTAATGCTAAGCAGTGGGAAGATGAACTTGTAGTGGATTACATCAACCGATGGCATACATTAAGTCTAAATTGCAAAGATGAACTCTCAGAGACATCTGTAGTGGAGATGTGTATTCAAGGCATGCATTGGGAGCTCTTATACATTCTTCAAGGGATTAAGCTACACAATTTTGAAAAATTAGCTACTCGTGCTCATGACATGGAACTTAGCATTGTAAGAAGTAGACAAGAAAATGTAGACATCAATGAATCCAAGGAGGATGCTGGGGGCAACTAATCTTCAATTTTAAATTTCACATGCTCCTAGACATGAGTATAAAAGGTCTACAAATTAAATTCAAATTCAAGAACTCCTTGATACGAGTACAAACTATCTATAAATTCAAATTCAAGAACTCTTTGATACAAGTATAAACTATCTGTAAATCCAAATTTAAGAACTCCTTAATATGAGTATAAACTGTCTACAAATTCAAATTTCAAGAACTCCTTGATACGAGTCTAAACTGTCTACAAGTCCAGATTCAAAAACTCCTGATACAAGTATAAACTGTCGAAAAATCCAAATTTAAGAACTCCTGATATGAGTATAAATTGTCTACAAATCAAAATTCAATAACTTCTTGATACGAGTATAAATTCTCTGCAAATTCAAATTCAAGAATTCCTTAATACGAGTACAAACTGTCTACAAATTCAAATTTCAAGAACTCCTTGATATGAGTATAAATTGTCTCCAAGTCCAAATTCAAGAACTCTTTGATACGAGTATAAACTGTCTACAAATTTAAATTCAAGAAAATTCAAATTCAAGAACTCATTAATACGAATATAAACTGTTTACAAATCCAAATTCAAGAACTCCTGGATACGAGTATAAACTGTCTACAAATCCAAAATCAAGAACTCCAAATTCAAGAACTCCCTGATATGAGTATAAACTATCTACAAATTCAAATTCAAGAACTACCTGATATGAGAATAAGCTGTCTACAAATTCAAATTCAAGAACTACCAGATACGAGTATAAACTGTTTACAAATTCAAATTCAAGAACTCCCTGAGATGAGTATAAATTGTCTACAAATCTAAATTCAAGAACTCCTTATACGAGTGTATAAACTGTCGATAAATCCAAATTTAAGAACTCCTGATATGAGTATAAAATGTCAATAAATCCAAATTCAAGAACTCCTTATACGAGTATAAACTGTCGACAAATCCAAATTCAAGAACTCCCTGATATAAGTATAAACTGTCAACAAATCCAAATTCAAGAACTCCTTGATACGAGTATAAACTGTGTCTACAAATCTAAATTCAAGAACTTCTTGATACGAGTATAAACTATCTACAAATCCAAATTTCAAGAAATATAAACTGTCTATAAATTCAAATTCAAGACTCCTTGATATAAGTATAAAATATCTCCAAATCCAAGTTCAAGTATACTCCTTGACACGAGAATAAAATGTCTACAAATTCAGGAATGTCATAAAATGTTTGCAAATTTAAATCCAACTATACTCTTTGATATGAGTATAAAATGTCTACAAATCCACGTTCAAGTATACTCCTTAACACGAGAATAAAATGTCTGCAAATTCAAGCATACTCCTTGACGCGAGTATGAAATATCTGCAAATCCAAATTCAAGTATGCTCTTTAACACAAGAGCCTAAAATGCAAGTTCCTCCTGGCCCGCATGAGTATAAACAGTTAACGGCTTCCCCTTAAGAGAAATTCCTTTGAACTACATTATGACTTGAACATCTTGTTGGGACATGTAAGCAACTCGAGGTCTATTCTCAAGTCCAATCATAGCAGTAGACGATTTCGATTTGTTAGCGATTGATATAGAAGAAAGTGGAATAAGCTGAAGATGTTGATGGTGGAAGAGTTTGAATTTTTTTTTTTTTTTTAAAAAGACTCCAATGTTATGAATTCATCGATTGAAGAGGGAGTCAATTAAGTGCATAGTTCACGAAATTTAGTTTAAGTACTTCAAGTCACGTCTTCGACCAACGCTTTATATTTTCATCGTCGTGCGTTGAAGTGGGGGCATTTGTAGATGAACCTTTTTTTTCTCTCAATTAGAAAATGGCACGTGGAGAATAACATGTCAATTGTTAATTTAAAATTCTCTATTTAGTATTTCGGAATTTACTAAATTAATTTCAAAAGATAAATAGTTAATTTTAATTAATATTTTAGTATTAATTATTGGGTGAATCAAATACTATCAAGCATCGAAATGAGGTGTTACGACCAATCAAATCAAATTCTACGGTCAACGGAATCCCAACTCAATCAAATTGCGAATATGAGCCAATCAAGTCAAAGCATTAAGCTGATATTTTCTTTTAAATAAGATCAAATCAAAGAGTTAGTTATCCAATTGAGTTATGAATCTTTTGGATATTATAAAAAAAAGTCTAAGTGGGCTAGGGATCTTAGGTCCAAGCATCTATATAAATGGTGCTTTAGAGCTCATTTCACACATCACAAGTCATTCAAGCTAGAGAGGAGTTAGAGGAAGTCCCAAAAATTCTCTCTATGAATTCCAAGAAAATCCCCGACGTTTGAAGCAAAGATCAAGGCGTTCATTGCGAAGCTGTTCAAATTTCAGCATTTGATTCGAGATTAAGCAGCGAAGCGCTCAGATTAACATTATTTGAAGGAGGAAACGATGCTCGAAGAAGATCAAAGCGGTGAATTCTATTTCAACAAATTTAAATTCCAAGTTCAAGTTCAAAGATATTCACAGCGTTCAAAGCAAAGATCAAGGAGATCGTCGCAAAGTTCACTATATTTATGTCTGATTCAAGAATAAGCTGCGAAGCCCTCGAATTAACGTTATTTGAAGACGGAGTCACGCTCAAGGAAAATCAACGCGTCAAATTCACTTCAAATCTCAAGTTTTAAATTCGAATACCAAGTTAGATGTCGAAGGAAGAACCAGGGGAATATTATTTTCTCTTAAAATAAATTGTAATTTTCTTGAAGTTTTATTTATCGCATAATTTTTGTGCCTTGTAATATTTTATTGCAGACATTGCGAAATTTGTGTGAACAATAATATTAACTAGTAATACCGATGTTGTCACTAATGAAAAAAAAAAAAATTAAATTGTCACAATAATAGTTTAACTAAACTTAATAGTGACAACAACTGTATTTAAATTGTCACCATTAATTATTAATGATAAATGTATAGCGATAACGTATTGACAATTTACGAATCATAATGACAATTTTTGTTAATCTCCAAAAAAAATTGACTATTTTTTCTTCCTTTTTTTTCGGGGGGCGTGGGTGGGGGGTTGGTAGAAGATCAATTTTCATTGTTTATATGTCGCTAGCTAAGTGATAATTTACAATACTAGTTTTTCTCACTGCTAAGCTATATTATGACAATGTAAAAATTCTTGTCCCCTAAAAGCTATTATTGGTGGCAAATTGAAAGCAATTGTTACTTGATATATATTCTTCGCGCCAATTTTTATATTATCACTTCATTTTGTAAACTCATATTATGTTTTCATTAGTGTCTACTTACAACGTATCAATAAATTATTTATTAAACTTTCACAATGTCTAATTGTAATGTGCAGACGTATTTTTATAATTTCTCATATCACAAAGGATGTTTCTATATTTATGTCAAACTTCAAGGTATTGAGGTAATTATCCCATTTCTTGTTTACAAATAAGCTTTGTAAATATGCGGTTAAGATCTCCTATTTGAAAATGGTGCTTCATTTAATATCCACGTATCCAACACGTATCAAGTGAATTAAATTTTTTCTCATGAAAATACAAGATTATGAATATAATATATATTTGGTAAATACTCGTGCAACTAAGAGGGTGTTTGGCTAAACTTATTTAAAACATCTTATAAGTTCCTACATTTTATAAGATGTTTTTTAAGCTTATAAGATGTTATATCTTATTTTAAAAATAAGTTGTTAAAAGTATTTGGATAAAATAAGATCTTTTAATTTATAAGATGTTAATAATGATAATTTTGTAATTAAAGTAGTTAAAATTAAAGATGCATGTGAAGATTTTAAAAATAAATTAAGATCTCCTTACTTTTCTTAAAAGAACTTATAAGCTGCTAATATCTTATTTTGAAAGTTAATAAGATCTGTTTTAAAAAATTTTACTAAACACATTTTAACATTTAATAAGTTCTTATATATCTTATAAAATGTTTTTAAGGGCTTATAAGCTCACCCAAACAACCTTTGAGTAAGAGATGAAATACGAATTAAAATAGATGATTCAAAATAATAATAATAATAAATATATGACAATTTCCAGGATATGTTTTGTAGGTTCTATGGCAATCCTTTTATTTTCTCGTAAATGAACTCGAATACTCCTTTTTTTAAATCCCTTTTGAAAACCTTTTTTTTTTCTACAAGGTTCCCGTTCATAAATATATCATAAGATAAAACTTACAAATAAACGGTGAAAGTTGGTTCATGGATTTTGAGTTGAGAGAGAGTTATATTGGGAGTTTGAATTTTATGAATTACGGTGGTGGACGGAATTTTCCCAATGAGAGTGTTGGTTTTATGAAAAGTACGTATATTTTGACCTTTAAATCGTTTGTGAACGGCGATTTAAAGCTTACATATTTTAATCTTAATAAATTGAAATTCAACTATTTCTATATTGAATTTTCTTTTTAGACCATATTTGATTAACTCAACAATTTAATTATGTATTTATTTTACTATAAATATATATCTTATTGTATTATATTAATATATTTATAACAATGTCATAATATATATATATATATAGAACTTTTTTATATGATACTATTAGTCAAATAAAGATTTACACGAAAACATTTACGACAAAAAATATCTTCCCCAAACAATATTTAAATATTTGGTAAATTAATTTTTTTCTACAAAGCATATCATAATATATTTTTTAACATACTTCAAAACAAGGTACTAGATTTGTTCTAGTCAAAGTTATAGGTATAAAACTAAGTAACTGATATTTTGATATTTTACGCTATTATTCTTTATATGATGGTTAAGAGCGTGTTTGGGTGAACTTGTAAGCACTTCAAAATATTTTATAAGATGTTTGAGAGCTTATAAGATGTCATCAAATGCTTGGTAAATTTTTTTAAATAAAATATTATTACCTCCCAAAATAAGATGTTAAGATCTTATAAGCTCTTTTTTAAAAAATAGGGAGCTCCCAATTTATTTTTAAGATCCTTATATGTACCTTCAATTTTAATTATCTTAATTACAAAATTACCATTACTAATATCTTATAAGCTAAAAGGTCTTATTTTATCCAAATACTTTAATAATTTATTTTTAAAATAAGATTTAACATCTTATAAACACAAAAAATATCTTATAAGATGTGAGAGTATAAGATGTTTTAAATAAGCCCTCTAAATATTGATATGATCATATTATTATCAAAGATGATATTATTTGAAAACATTAACATAAAAAAATAGAGCTTTATAAATTTTACGGTATTAAAAAAATCAATAACACGAAACAATTCAAACATAAATAGTAGTGCGATCAGATATTTCACATACTGCAACAATCATTATAAGCCACAAAAGGTCGGTTAAATTTTCCACAGGGATAACATGATTGAATTTTCCGCAATATGTCACTATTGTTCAAGGATTAAAAAGCCGGATCGGACCGGACGGTCGGACCGGTCGAACCGCCGACCGCCCACTGTTCCGGTCCGATTTCTTGTGAAAACCGAAAAAATGGAAAAAATGCTCAAATTAGTGAAAACCGTTCGAGCTGGCGGTTCAACCGCTCAACCCGTTGAACCGGCGACGATTCAGTGGAACCGGGACGGTTCAATCCATGGCCTTTTTAGTTTAAAAAAAAAAAAAAAAAAAAAATCAAAACCAGAATTTCGAAACAGAGGGCAGCCCCATTTCACGCCTATGCCAAGCCAGAAGCCCTGAAAAAATCTCCCAAACTTCGATGACAGCCATAGCCACCTCCGTCGCTGCCTCCGTCGCCACCCACATGCGCGGCTGCTATGCCCTGAAGTTCCCACTTTCCCCTTTCCACTGCTGCACGCCGCACCACCCCCACAGAATAGAGATTATAATATATATTAGGTATGGGCAAGGATGGGCTTTTAATTGTGGCATTTAGGCTGACTTTTGAGTTACCAAAGGTGAGGGTGGGCTTTTAATTACAAATTGAGGCTTTTGGGCTTTGAGCTTATTTTTATTAATAATTAATATGAGATAAAATTGTGAGTTTGTGAAATACTTAATATTATGTTTATTTTTCTTAATGATGTTTTGTAATATAATGATTGAAGTTAGTAGTTTTAGTTCTTTATATTATATTTTTTGGCATTTAAATAATTTATACATAATATATAAATGTAAATTATGTAATTATAACACTACGGTTCAATTGCGGTTCAATTACGGTTTGATTAACGGTTGAACCAGTGAACCGTGAACCGATAAGTTTTCCGGTTCGACGAACGGTCCGGTTTTTTGAACCATGCTATTGTTACATTGCAATATCCAATCACTTTTCATTTCGTAATGAATGCAAATTTAACATATAATTAATGTTCACTAAAGAAACTTAAATGCATGAGGGAGACTGATCATATCTTTTAGGGACAATTACCTCCACAATTCCTAAAATTTAGCATAATTATCAAAATAATTCATGAACTTTTAATAATTACCATTATATCCTCTATCGTTGGTTAGTTAACTAAAACTAATGATGTCCGTTAAAAACTTGAATGTTAGTTCTATTTTTCCCTTCGATACTTTGATCAATAATTGACCAATTTTTCAAGCGAGGAAAATGTGTAAGTCCATATGTAAAGTTTTTTTAAACCCATTGTGTACTTAAATAATGGTGCCCCTATGAGATCTATATCAAAGGTTTTCTAAGCCTATTTTTCACGTATAAAAATGCCCTTAAAAGGGCTATATATAAGATTTGCTTCGTAAGCCTTATCTGTTTTGGATAATTAACGGTGTTTTTGTATTTAAATTATTTGTATATTATGTTAAAATATAAAATAAAAATATTTATTTCTTTCAATTAAATTTAAAATACTCTTAAAAATGATAAAAAAAAAATCTTTTTTCTTGCTGTCTTGAATCTTTCTTTTTAATTACATATTTTTACTTTTTAATTAATTATTTAGATCTTTTACATCTTATTTTTGTTACTGTATTGAGATACAAAATTTATCAAATTCTCATTACATATTCTTATTACATAATTAAAAATATTTACGATGTAAGTCATTATAAATTCAATTTTCGTGTAATTGATTTGAACTTAAAACTCAAAATCTACTAATTTTCATTTTTGGTGGGAAAGGGATGATTACTTTTTTTAATTCAATTGAAAGATTTAATTTCCATCAAAAAAATAAATCATAAAATATTAAAATAATTTTTTTAAATGAAAATTCACAGCTTCAATTCTGATTTAGAAAATTTTTTTAATATTTTATCGTTTCCATTGAAAAACAGAAATTAGTAGATTTTCAGTTGTAATTCAAATTAATTACATGATAAATGAATTTACAATAATTTGTGTTTAAATATTTTTAACTAAATATAAGAAGAATGTGTAATAATAAGATAAGAATCCTACGTAAATTTTGCAGCTCAATAAAGTAACAAAGATAAAATAAAAAAAAAACCTAAATAATTATTTCAAATAGTAAAATGTCTAGTTAAAAGAAAGAATTCAAGATAAAAATATTTTTATCTTTTTTTAAAAGTATTTAAAAGAAAGCTATGAATATTTTTATTATATATTTTTAACATAATCTATAAATAAGTTAAATGCAAACATAACTCTAATTTTTTAAAATATTATAAGATTTTTTAAAGAAAATCTCATCTTTGTACGTAAAAAATGGGTTTAGAAAACCTTACATGTAGAGACCCCTCAAGGCATTTTGGTAAGCAGAAGGGGGGCTTAAAAAATCTTATATAGACCCCCGGGAGGCTTTTCATCACAACGTAATTGTTAACTTATGGGTCAAAATATCGAAGGGCAAAATAGGAACAACATTCAACATTTTAGCTAACATCATCAATTTATCTTAACTGACTAGTGACAGTGATTGTAATAGTAATTATCCAAACTTAGTGCATATTTTGATAATTATACGAAACTCAAAGGGTGTGAAGGAAATTATACCTATATTTTATCCATGGTCTTGTCTATTCCTAAGGTTAATTAATTGCACTAGACTTGAAAGTGGAAATGAGCGCCATAGACCCTTAAAAAAATATTAACACCATAAAATCATGTCATTTTATTTAACAGAGTCACTCGTCTCATTTTGAATTTAATATCATTCTGTGAGGTTAAATGACAAAAAAAAAAAAAAAAAACCCACATTTATATGTGTGTGTATTCGTTATAGTTCGATCTAAAAAGAGTTAATTGAACCAGACTCTTTATAAAATTGAAACGACTACCGTAGAGCCTTTAAGAAAAAACTGTATCTTCATAGACCCTGTGCTTTTGTTTGAAAAAGTTTTTACTGCCTTCCTATTTGCGGTGCTTTGTGCAAGACCCTATGCAACTAGTACTATTGTAATTGAAATAAAATTAAAAATATACCCTTCCATTCACAATGTGTGGCGCCCCGAATCGCGATAGCCCGCCCGCCTCGCGGTCCGGAACGTCACTC
>JACFYI010003532.1:145031-156500 GCA_014898755.1 Handroanthus guayacan | reverse complement strand
TTGTATCTTGGGAGGCGATAGCCACGAACCGTAAGCACCAGTGCGGGGCTATTTCGTCTTAAAGAAAGATAGCATGTCTCTCGTCTCGACCATTGCATTCCATAGATTACAGTTTCCCATAAAGTGCATAAATCTCCCAACAGAAACCCGGGGCGCTACAAATTCCATTTCAATTATGGCAATGCCAGTGTCATGTATAAGAGTGTGTAGCACACCACAAGCTAGAAGGTGGTAATAATTTTGTCAAGAAAAAAAAAAGGTCAGGTTTGCTGTATATTTTTTACAAGATTTATTGCACTTATTTCCAATTTCACATGGCAGTCTGATACAATTATCGTCCCTCTATTCCTATATCACTAATATGCTTTTCTTTTTCTTTTCTTTTTTCCTTTTTAACTAATAAAGAATATTCAATAAAATTTATATTTAGCACTCATTTATTTTGATGGATTAAAAAGGTCGAGATGTCAATTCTAATTCTACATGCGGACTTAACTCGTTGCAATCTGCAAGGGGTGGATTTTCAATCTGCCGCATAGTGGGGGGATCGAGTTGTGTTCTTTTTTTTTTTTCAATTGTAGGACGGGTTGGGTTCAAGTTCAGGGTGAATCCACCCTATCCCTCCCTTATATATATTATATAATATAAAATATATTGATAAAAACATATTACTAAAATATATTATATATAAAGATATATATTATGTAGATTTTCCTTTTGAAAGAATGCATTTTTCTAAAAATAATTTTATATAATTTTGTAGTTATATCATAATATTTTATTAATTGTACAATGTATTTTATTTAAAAAAATAGGTGCAGGTTAGATTTGGTAGGATACAAGTTCTCAACACTAAAACTTGTAAGGGCAGGCATGGGTTGGTTAAGATACTTAAGAATAAGTGCAGCGCGGGTTCAAATAAAGATAGAACCTACCCCAACCCGTCACATTGCCAACTTTAACTCAAGAAGAACAAGGCTTTAGTGACGGGATTCTAGTGATTGTATGCTACTGTCAGTAATTAATTAATTGTCACTCAATGGCCTATTCGATCATTATTTTGGACAAAAATATTAGTGATCAATCGATGACGATACTAGTGTCTAGTGACTACCTTTTGAGATTAGTGATTTAGTCACTAATTAGTTAGTGACTTCTTTTTCTATCACTAATATATTGTTTTAATCGATCACTAATGAGAATTTTTTTTTTAAAAATCTTTTGTCTATAAAATTATCCTTCCTATGGTTGAGAATTTTAATGTTTATCATTATTCAATTAAGAAAATATATATTGAAAAATAGTTTTCATTTTCGAATGGTTAAAAATTAAAAGTTATAAATTTGAAATGAATCTGTAACTAAATTTACTAGGTGGCATCTGGTTGGTTATTCCAACCCTGTAAAATACATTGTTAGCAGTTTGAATGATTTAAATAATTTTAGCACACATAAAAAGTGGGAGTATTGTATGGAAACTTGTGCGAAAAATGACAAGGAGGTTTGGTACAATCCGATAACTAGGGGAAAATCTAGGTGCCCGTTCGTTTTATACTTCCACTACGGATTTTTAAATATTTTTTATATTTAAAAAATTAAATTTATTTATTTATCTCTCTTTCCCATGAAAAATTCTACTCATTTTTATTCCTGATTCTTTGTACACTTACTCTATTGTCTTATAATCATATCAATCAAAATCAAATTTAATTGACATAAAGTATATTTATTAAAAAAAATCATTGTCCCTCCAAATTGAGATGTAACATGAATTAGAATTTGGAATAGAGGATCTAAAGTGCCAAACAATTAAAATATTCTATCTTAAAGCGGTGTTTTATCTAATATTTCATAAATAAATATATGTCTAGTATATTTCATATTTCTCTATAAAAATATGGGATTGTGGGTGCAATATACTTGACACACATTCATTTCATGCAATAGAATAAGAGATGAAACGTAAACTAAGTTATATATTTATACACATGCATATAATATATACATATATAGTACAGTAGGAGGTGTAATAGTAATTATCCAAACTTACAGGTTAACTGTATTATATGCATACGTTCAGGATGGATAAAATAATTGTATATTAGCTAAACTATGCAATAGGGGGCGTAATAGTTTTTATTCAAACTTGATGAGGTTTTTGGTGATTATGGTCTGCCTCAAGTAGTGTAGATGTAATTATCCCATATATATATATATCCCCTTAAAAAACCCACTTCTTTTTATGCATATTTCAGAGTTCATATATTTAATTGTTTTTCATCCCTAAAACCCATAAAATATTAAACATTTCCAAACAAATCATCCATAGAAAAACTAATAACTACTTTATGACATTTTAAAAATAATGAAAATTGGAAATAAAAGTACAATCAAATGACGTTGATTAGGTTATTAGAAAGGATCACTAAAAATAATTAAACTTTGGCAACCAAAAAATTAACCACCATGATGAAACTAGTAGCTAATAACCTAGAATTAAAGCTATGGTGGAAGTAGGAACCAATGCTCCCAAAAATTAAGGTGAAGATATCATTTTTTTGTGGCCCACATGAGGTGAAAACATCTATCACAGCTATATGCCATATGAAATTTTTTGCAACCTTCACCGAAACTACGTATTATTCTTGTGATGAATGATAGAAAGTGATTTTTTACCACTATTATTTCCTATTAACATCAATTTTCATTTGTGATAATTGCTTAAACTTATTGTAGTGGGTACGTCTTTGATTAAATTCGCAAGGTCATTATAATATTATGAAATTTTTAATAAAATTTTAAAAATTCTATAAAAGAAATATTATTAATTCTATGAGATTTTTTAAAAATAATTATAAAAATATCCAAAATGTTAACTCTAACGAAATTTCTCAAATTTTGATCATAATAAGTAAGACATTATCACTATTTATAAAAAAAAAAAAAAAAAAGTAAGACATTATCACTACAAGTTTTAACATGCCATGAGCTTTCTAGTTCACGAGGTTCAAGCTATTACTAGCCACACCTTCCTAAAATTTAAAATGAAAATAAAAAGTGAAGAGAAAGGGTCATAAAATTAAGGGATAAGATTGGGCAAAATTGTCAAAATACCTCTTGAAATCTCAATAATTATCATTACACCTCATATTATAAGTTTAACTGACGAATAATTACAATCACACTCCCTGAGTTGACGAATAATTACAACTCCGCACTTCTATTTAGGGGGCTATTTATAATGTTTTAGGGTTTTCAGTAAATGTAATAGTAATTAAATATCCATCAAATACACTAACAATAAAAGGTATAATAGTAATTATTCAAAAATTAAGAAATATTTTGATAGTTATGTGAAATCTCATGGGCAAAGAAGTAATTATTCCTAAAAGTAACACCAATAAAAATAGCATAACGGCAGCTGGATTCAGCAAAGAGTCGAGCAGCAGAATGAATGCTGCGGAATGAAAGATTATACCAGGGCCGACCAGATGTAGCCTCCTCCTTACCCCTTTTTTGTTCTTTATTTTTTTCTCTTTCTTTCTTTCTTTTCAAATCTGTTGGCACATTGCATTATTTAGAGGGCACTTACATGTGGAAATTGTGGATGCAACATTTGGAATTTTTCCACCAAAAACAATCCATCCAACAAAATATACTCATTAAATTTTCTATAATAGAGCACTATTATACGCAGCCTCGCCTAGAAAATGCAACGTCAAAGTTGGAATTCATATCCAAGTTGAGTCAATACTTCTCATCAATCCTATGCATCACGCTATGTACAGCATAAGATGACATTAACTATTTTTATCATCAATCCCTGGTGCTGTCTCGCAATTTGATCAGTCGAGTGGGTTTGATTTGATCAAGATAGAGTTATTCTATAAATGTAATACCCCGAGATTTCTCTAATCAAATCGTCAATTTTCTCAAATTAATCCAATTTCAATAAAACAAAGACGTTTTGATCCTGACAATAAGTTTCACACATTCAGAATATTTTCTTTTGTCTGAGCCTTGACTTCTTATAATATTTCAGCCAACAAGACTCTGTTAAGTCCAAAAATAGGCCCAAAACCCATCCAACTTAAGCCCAAAAATCAGCCCATGCATTCGGCCCAAATATTTAAATATTTTAAAAAAAAAAAAAAAGAGAAAACAAGGAAATCAGATTTCAAATCTGCAGCATGGGCAGCCAAAAATTTTCCTTGTAATATGGGATTGGTTTTGTTTTTTTTTAAGTTGAAAAAATTTTGAGTCAAGTGTTGGTCTACTCTTCTATTATAAATGATGGTTGAAACAAATTCTTGTAGGCACTTGCTTTCCAAATTTTTGCTGAAAAATCTTGGCCTTCTCTCCTCTCCATTCGGCTGACTCCATTCATACATACATACCTCTAAGTTTCTTCAAGTAACAAAGAAAGATCAAGGGGATTTTAGGTGATATCTCTCCATACCCTTGGTAAGTTTAGTACTAGAATGATTGTAATACCCCAAGATTTCCTTAATTCGAAATTACAAATCATCAATTTCATAAATCAAAACGATTTCAATAAAACAAGAAACGTTTTAACTTAAAAAACACATATCACATGTTCCAAATATTTTCTCTTGATTGAGCCTCGATTTCTTCAATATTTCCAGCCCTATTAAACTTCATTTGAACCCAAATAATGGCCCAAACATTGCTCACAATTTTCAGCCCATGTTATAACATTTCAAAAAAAAAAAAAAAAAAGAACAAAATCATTTTTTGAAAATCTGAAAACATGGCAGGCGGATTTTATCAAGCATGGGCAAGCATGGTGGTTGGTGGAAGTTTGGTGATGTTAGCTTATTTTAATGCACTAAAAATTTGGACCAAGTATTCTCAAATTCTTGCTCTATAAGTGGAGGGTTGGAGCATGTAGAAGTCCTTTACCTTCGCCAAATTGCTGAAAGAAAAACAAAGCACACTCACTTCACTTGTTCCTCTTCCTCTCTCGGCACTTCACTCCACACTTCACACACATACACATTTCAAGTTTCAAGCTTAAAGGAAATCAAAAACAGAGAAATCTAGGTGGTATACACTCTACCATTTGGCAAGTAAAACTTGGTTTATTTTTATATGATTATGGTGATATGTGATTTAGAGTTTGATATAAGAACTTATGGTTTGGCTTAGGCATTTGATACGATTGATCAACTTGGAAACTCGGAGTATATTTACGGATTAAACTCTGAACAAGTAGGACTTATGGAACCTCGTCTCCTTCTCGCATGCTTAATGTGCTTCCCATTATTTGTTCTTCTCATCATGTTGAGCTCGTTGTGCTATGATCATATGAATTTATTGTATCTTAAGCTTGCTTGCTATGATTATTATTATCGTTGTTATGAGCTCTAGACTTTGAAATTATGATTCATTGCCTCATGAACATTTTTGATGACTCTCCTATGCTTGGATTGAAATTATACTATGGACCATGGACTAAAAGAGGAGGACTTGACCTTAAAAATTGAAAGAAAATAGGAGATTTGGACAAAACGTCGTTTCTTTAACTCGGTTTTGATTTTTCAAAAAATCTTCATTCGAACTCTAAAACGATGATTTAGAAGTGTTTATGAGCTTAAAAGAATCTTAAAAATGTGGTTTTGGATTAAAAATCAAAAGAAAATAATAAGACTGAAAAATGGAAATTTTGGCCGAGAACGAGCGCCCAAGCGCTCAAAACGAGCGCCCCAGTGCTCACCCAGATGCCTTAAAACATGGTTTTCTAGTAGCCTCAGCACCCCAGCGCAGAAACCGGCGTTCCAGCACCTGCGGAAGTTTTGAAAAATTCCTTGTTTCATTTTCTGTCCAGAAGCTGAGCGCTCAAGCGCTCAGACTCGAGGCAAAATACTACTGGAGCGCCCAAACACGTGCCCAAGCACTCGTTTCAGAACATTTTAACCCGTTTTTATGATCTTAAACGTGTGTTCGACCTTTTTCAATAACCCAAGTCCATATCACGTTTTTCTAAATAGAAAATTAGATTTTTATACAATGAATTCTCAAGTCTGTAAGTCCAAATTCTTGACTTGTTTCGAACGATAGGATTGACCGAAATTTTGAACTGATTTATTACTGCTCTTGGTCAATCAAACACTGTGCCGTGATGGCTTACTAATATAACCGAAATGATTGACTGTTCCTAAACCTATCTGAATATTTACTGTTGGGCCCTGGGGTTTGTCAGGGGTATCTAATACGAGCAATATCGGATTGACTATTAGAACCCTAGGACTCCCCTACTGTTGGATAGCCTGGACGAGCCCTGGAGTTAGGGTTCTGAAAGCCTATCCTAAAGCACGTGGATAGTCGACAGTGCTTTTACTGTACTGGTTCTTACGAGAGCATTGGAGAGATATGGATGAATATATTTGAAGATATAAGGGTGATAGATCCACCAAAATTATTTGATTCAGCCTTCTATGACCTAAATGTGATTATTGTTTACTGTCATCGATTTGATATCAACTGTCCTGACCGTACTGTACTGCTTTACTGAATCACATTGTTATCTATTATTGTCTTGTTTGCCGTTCGTATTCTTCTGTTTTATATTTCTCGCTATAAGTTTTACTGGATTAGTGGACTCATGATTCCATAATATCACGTAGGTTCCCAAACCGATTACTTGATGGATTGGAGCTCTATTTTTACCGCAGACTCACTTTTGAGATAATATATATGTTTAGGTCTGTTTTACATACGATTGTACGGATTGGACTGATAAAAATTTTGATGGCCTATTTTGTCTAGATAGAACGAATTGTAATTATATTTTGGAATTTGGGCTTGTAAGAACAATATTTTGACGTTATAACATGTATGGTTTTATGCTTTAGTTACTAAATTGGATTTAGATTTCCTGTCCGATCGCAAGTAATGTTCTAAATGACGAGGCGGAATGCTATCGTAAGGACGGGGCGTTACAATGATGGATTAAGTGATTTTGATATGGTCATGTAGGAGTTAACACATGATTTGGTTGCCAGTAGTTGGTTAACTCAAGGCTTGAGAACATTTAATAGTTAGTCAAGACAAGCTTCAACAAGTAAGACTTATGGATTTTCCTCCCCTATTCTTGAGCATATGATCCATTTTATGCCTTGCTTGTTGTTTTATTGCTAAGCTCATAAACATATTGTTCATGATGATATTGTTATTTGTTATGAGCTTTCATTGATCATGGAGATGATTTCCTTGTTATGCATGCTGAAAACCATTGACAAGAACATCTTAAACCCCTTAATGTATCTTTGATGTCATGATCTGAGCTTTGGAGTATTATTGAACCATGGACCATGGACTATGAGGTGGATTTGATAACCAAAAATTGGATTAAAATGAAAGATGTGGACATAACGTTAGGTTTCGACTCGATCTTTAATTTTGTAAAAATCTCTAATCAAATGTTAAAAATGATGCTTTATAAATGTTTATGGACATAAAACAACCTAAAAAATATGATTTTGAACCAAAAATCAAAAGAAAATAAAAAGATGAAAAATTGGAGTTTCACCTAAGACTCGGCGCCCAAGCGCCCAAAATGAGCGCCCCAGTGTCCATTTAGTGCTTGAGCCCTCATAGTGAGCGCCCAAGCGCCGGGTCAGTTTTTCAAAAACTCGAAATTTTTGGTCCGATTCCAGAAGCTGAGCACTTGAGCACCTAAAGCAATGGAAAATTTTACTGTTTGGGCATCTGAGCGCGCAAACCCGTACCCAAGCGCCTGTCTCAATAAGCTAAAAATGTATTTTCGACTTCGTTTGGTTGAACCGAGTCCGTATCCAATCTTTTTAAAGTATGTTTAAGATTTCAAAACATTGAATCCTCTAGTCCATAGTCTAATCCTAGTTTGTTTGAACTAAACGATTGACTAAATTTCCGAGTTGTCCATTCAGTTGTTAGTAGTCAATCAAAACGTGCCAAATAGCTTCATGATTTTCGATACATTTGAACTGTCCTATTTATTCATAGCCTCCTGAATGACTGTCTATTGGGCCCTGAGGGTTTGCATGAGTATCAGATTGGGCAACATTGGGTTGTCAATCCGAGCTCTTGTGAATCCTCATCTGCGGGGTAGTCCGAATGACCCTAGAGGTAGGATTCTGAAGGATTACTTTAAGGCACGTACGTCGACTGTACTTTACTGTATATGTTGCTCCTTTGGGAGTTTGTAGGGATAAGGATCTTATATGAATTATATTGAAGATATAAGAGTGACGAATCTACCAAATGCTTGTTTCTGCCTTATGATGTGAATGTGATAATTGTTATAGTTATCAGCTTGATTTGCTCATTCTGAATTGTTTTGAACCTATTACTGAAATCACATTCTCGTTTTGATGCCGATATGTTTATTATTTCGAACTTATTCATTCCTGTTTTCATGCTATAAGTGTTACTGGGTCAATAGACTCACGATTCCATTATATCATGTAAGTTCTTAGGCCATGGATTATTGACTGAAAAATTTGAGCCTGATCAGTATAGTTTTCTTTTGATACTGTAATTAAGCTTGTAATTCTAGCTCGATTAGACTTTTGGACTCGTAGATTGTAACTAGATGATTTGTAATATTTTTGTTGGTTGGATATGTATTATGAATGAATTTTATTGGCTTGAATAAATTTTTTTGGGGAATTTTAGTTTGATTTGTACATGTTAATTTCCTGTCTTGGTTTTAGAACGTATTCTGACTGCAAGTAGCGTCTAGGATCACGGGGCGGAATGCTGTCGTGACCCGAGGCATTATAATAAATCTGTTTAAATCAAATCCAATCCATTTATTTGTTTAACTGGATAAGTCTAAATTTAGACCTAAAAAAGTTATATCAGGTAGACCCACCACTCGATTCACCTGACTCATTAGACAATAATTGGTATTTAAAGAGAACATACGTTTGTTACCTTTCTCTACCACACAATTAAATCATAGCTAACATAATCACAATTATAAAATAACCCTAATTTCTTAAATCAAATACAATATGAATCCCTAAATGTACCAAATTGTTTCAAATCATTTTTGTTCATGAACTTAAAAAAAAAAAACCTCTCTTTTTTCTTCTTATCTCATTTCCTCTCTATTTCTCCTTTCCTATTCTTATTATAAGTTTTTTATTTTATTTTATTTTAAATCTCATCACTCTTGCACCTTATATTTGTTGAAGTAGTGCCCGGCAAGCCAATATAATTTGTAATACCCCAAAATTTCCCTAATCAAAATTTCAAATTGCCGATTTTCTCAAATTATTTCAATTCCAATAAAACGAGGAACGTTTTAATTCTGAAAATAAGTTTCACATGTTCAAAATATTTTCTTCCGTCCAAGTCTCGATTTCTTGCGAAAATTTCAGTCCAATAACATTCTATAAGCCCAAGTATTAGCCCATACATAGCCCAACATCAACCACATATTTCTTGCCCAAATGATTAACAATTAAAAAAAAAAAAAAGAGACAAGGAAATAAGATTTTTCAACCACAGCATGGGCAGCCGAAATTTTCCATGTAAATGTGGGATGTGTTGGTTGAATTTAGCTACTAATTTTGACCAACAATTGGCCTCAGGCATCCATTATAAATCTAGGATTTGAGGGGACTTAGTTTTCAGCTTTTGCATTCCATTTCTGCAAAAAAAGACGTGAACTTCTCTCCTTGTTTTCTCTTCATCCGGCACGCACCTATACTTTGAACAAATTTCTGAGGTTAAGGAAAACTCAAGGGAAACTAAGGGTATTCACTCCAAGAGCATTTGGTAAGCTAAGGCTTAAGTATGTTTATATGATATGTTAAGTATGATTCATAGTTTGATGAGAGTTCATGGTTTTATTATAAGGTTTTTACGGTTGAGCGGAGAGCTCGGAGAGTTTACGAGATAGCTTGGGACCAAAGTAAGACTTATGGATTTCCTTCTCTTGTTCTTGATTCCATGTGTCATTTCGTACCTTATGTGTTATTCCATTCCTAAGCTCATAAGCATGTTATTCATGATGATATTGTTGATTATTATGAGCTTGCATTACAAATGAAGATGATTTCTTGTTATATATGTTCAAAACCATTGACATGAACATCTTGAGCCTTGATGTTTCTTTGAGATCATGACCTGAGCTTTGGAGTAATATTGAACCAAGGACCATGGACTATGAGGTGGATTTGATAACCTAAAATTGGACAAAAATAAAAGATATGGACATAACGTTATGTTTCGACTCGATTTTTATTTTTCAAAAATTCCTTAACCAAAATTAAAAACGACGCTTTATAAATATTTATGGACATAAAATAATCCCAAAAATGCAATTTTGAACCAAAAATTAAAAGAAAATAAAAAGACAAAAAATTAAAAATTTGGCCGAGACTCGGCGCTTAAGCGCCCAAAATGAGCGCCCCAGCGCCTATGCAAGCGCCTAAGCGCTCATAATGAGCGCCCAAGCGCCGGGTCCGGTTGGAAAAATTTTGCCATTCCAGAGGCTGAGTGCTCAAGCGCCCATTTGGGCGCTCAAGCGCTCAGTCCACTAGAAAAATTTATGGATTGGGTGCCTGAGTGCCTAAATCCGAGTAAAAGCGCCCACCTCAGCTGTTCAATTTTTGTTTTTCGGCTTCGTTTGGTTGAACCGAGTTCGTATCCAATCTTTTTAACGTATGATTAAGTTTTCAAAATGATGAATCCTCTAGTGCATAGTCCATCCCTAGTTTGTTCGAATTAAACGTTGACTAAGTTCCGAGTTGTCTATTCAAACATTAATAGTCAATCAAAACGTGCCAATAGCTTTATGATTTTGATACGTTTGACTGTCCTGATTATTCGTACCCTACTGTTCTAACTGTCTGTTGGGCCCTAGGAATTTATCTGAGTGTCTGATTGGGCAACGTTGGGTTGTCAATACGAACTCATGTAAATTTTGATCTGTAGGATAATTCGGACGACCCTGGAGGTAGGGTTCTGAGGGGTTATTCTAAAGCACGTACGTCGGCTGTGCTTTACTGTATCTGTAGCTCTTTCGAGAGTTTAGAGGGATAAGGATCTTGTTTGAAATATATTGAAGAAATAAGGGTGATAGACCTACCAAATTGCTTATTTCTGCCTTTATGACTTGAATGTGATACTTGTTTTTGTCATCAGCTTGATTGCTCATTCTGAAATTGCTCTGAATTGTTACTGGAATCACATTCTTGTCTTGTTGTCGAAATGCTTATTGTTTGGAACTCTTTCACTTCTATCTTTATGCCATAAGTTTTACTGGGTCGTGTGACTCATGATTCTATCATATTATGTAGATTCTTAGGCCTTTGGCTATTGATCGAAGAAATTGAGCCTGATTAGTATAAGTTCTCTTTTGGTACTATAATCAAGTTTGTAATTCTAGCTCGACTAGACATTCGGACTTGTGATTTGTATATTTAGGTAGTTGAGCTCATTTTGATTGGATATG
>JACFYI010003532.1:123553-138238 GCA_014898755.1 Handroanthus guayacan | reverse complement strand
ACAAGATGGAATTAAAGGATGTTAAGGTGGTTAATGAGTTTCCTGAGGTGTTTCCAGAAGAGTTGAACTCACTACCCTCGGATCAAGAGATTGAATTTGTAATAGAAATGATCCCTAGGGTAGTGCTATTCTCTGAGACTCCTTATAGAATGGCACCAGCAAAATTGAAAGAGCTTAAGGAACAATTGCAAGAACTGCTGGAGAAGAATTTCATAAGACCGAGCTCTTCACCTTGGGGAGCTCCAATCTTATTTGTGAAGAAGAAAGATGGTTCACTTAGGATGTGCATAGACTACAGAGAATTGAATAAAGTGACCATTAAGAATAAGTATCCCCTGCCCCATATAAACGAGCTATTTGATCATCTTTAGGGATCAGCTGTCTATTCTAAGTTGGATTTAAAATAGGAATACTATCAGTTGAAGATACGGGAAGCGGACATATCGAAGACTGCATTTAATTCCCGATATGGGCACTTTGAATTTGTTGTCATGCCCTTTGATCTAACCAATGCTCCTGCAGCATTTATGGATCTGATGCATCGAGTGTTTCGCCCATACCTCGATAGCTTTGTCGTGATCTTTATGACGATGTGTTGGTTTACTCTAAGTCTGAAGAAGAGCATGAAGGACATTTGAGAATTATTCTTCAGACTTTAAAGGAGCACAAGTTGTACGCCAAATTTAGTAAGTGTGAATTTTGGCTTGATAAGGTGACTTTTTTGGGTTATATTATATCAAAGAATGGAATAGAAGTGGACCCAGAAAAAGTTGAGACGATCCAAAAGTGGAAAAGACCTGCAATGGTCATTGAAATAAGGAGTTTTCTTGGATTAGCTGGATATTATTGGAAATTTATACAAAATTTCTCCAAGTTGGTTCTACCACTCACAAAACTGACCTAGACGGATCGAAAATTTGTTTGAGACAAATAGTACGAGGAGAGTTTTTCAGAGTTAAAGAAAAGATTGACAACAGCTCCAGTACTCGCACTGCCCGATGGGTCAGAAGAGTTCACTGTGTATACAATCGCCTCAAAAGAAGGATTGGACTGTGTTATGATGCAGCACGGCAAAGTGATTGCTTATGCATCACGGAAGTTGAAAAATCATGAGGTAAACTATCTCACTCATGATTTAGAGCTAGCAGTAGTAATCTTTGCTCTAGCAAAGTGGTATTACTACCTGTATAGAGCTAAGGTAAAAGTATTCACAAATCACAATAGCTTAACATATATCTTTGGTCAAAAGAACTTAAATCTAAGACAACGACGGTGGATGGAATTCCTAGAGGATTACGATTTCATTCTCACTTATCATCCACAAAAAGCAAACGTTATTGCAAATGCTCTGAGTCATAATGGAAGGTTAGCAAGTATGAGTATCGACCCAGAATTGTATAGTGAGATCCTAAGAGTCCATGGAAAAAATGATTAGATTTAGAAACTAAAGAGAGAGATGAAACCTAATTTTAGAATCGACACTAATGGGTTGTTATGATTCAGGAATTGAATTGTAGTTCCTGAACTAATGAGGGAAAAAGTGCCATCTGCAGCACATCAGACTAAGTATTCATTATATCCAAGAGGAACAAAGACGTATAAGAATCTAAAGCAGAAATTCTGGTGGGAAGGAATGAAGAAGGATGTAATTGAGTAGGTTCATAAATGTCTGACCTATCAGTTGGTAAAGGTAGAACACCAGAAATCATCTAGAAAGATGCAGCTGCTCCCAATTTCAAGTTGAAAATGGGAACAGATCATGATGGATTTCGTGATAGGTCTGCCTGTAGCACGAGGCAGATATGACAGTATCTGGGTCGTGATAGGTAGACTTACCAAATCGGCATATTTCTGCCAGTTAAGACCCAGTATAATATTGAGAAGCTCGCTGAGATTTATATAAAAGAGATAATAAGATTACATGAAATTCTTCAAAGTATCGTCTTCGATAGGGATCCCAAATTCACAGCGAGACTATGGAGGAGCTTACAGGGACATCTGGGGACAGAGTTGCTATTCAGTACTGCTGCACATTCCCAAACTGATGGATAGTTGGAGAGGACAATTCAGACACTGGAGGATATGCTATGTGCTTGTGTTCTGAATTTTACAGAAAATTAGGACAGGCACCTATCGCTGGTAGAGTTCACCTACAATAACAGCTACTAGGCCCCAATTCAAATGGCCCCATATGAGGCACTGCATGGTAGAAAGTGCAGATCACCCCTCCATTGGGATATAAACAAAATCAAAAGCACCTCGAGCTCTGAAAGGGATACACTGTGACCTGAAATAATTCAAGAAGCTATAGGCAAAGTTCAGATCATCAAGAAGAACATGAAAACGGCTCAAGATCGCCAGAAGAGCTACGCTGATAGGCGTAGGAAAGATTTGGAGTTTGACGCGGGAGATCGAGTGTTTCTGAAAATTTCTCCTTAGAAAAGAATTTGGAGAATGGACAAAGCTGGAAAACTAAGCCCTAGATATACAGGACCATTTGAGATTTTGGAATGAATTGTCTTGTAGCGTATCGATTAGATCTTCCGCCGAACTTAATAGGAATCCATAACGTGTTCCACATGTCCCAGTCATGGAAATACTATTTTGATCCATTGCACGTGATAGAACATCTCGATTTACCTCTCCAGAGCGACCTCACATATGTAGAATAGCCCGTTCGTATCCTAGATTTTTAGGTCCGTGAGCTTAGGAATCCTAAGATACCGCAAGTTAAGATTTTTTGGAGGAATAAGAAAGTAGAAGAGGTTACATGGGAACGTGAGGACGAAATACGAAATAAGTACCCTCACTTGTTCAAATAAGGTATGAATATGGGGACCGAATTCTTTTAGGGGGGGAGAGTGTAACACCCGAGAATCCCTAAATTGAAATTTTTGAGTCGCGTCTCGAACCTAAAAAAAAAAAAAAGTCCAAAAGGCCCATGAAACAAGCCCAATTCAAGCCCAAGACCTAGCCATCATATTTGACTAATGGGAGAGCATCTTTGAATCGAAACAAAGAAAAGAAAAAAGAAATGGAAGTTGCAGATCCAGTCGTAGCAATAACAGCAGCAGCAAGATTGGATGGAAATTCCATCCATCATCGATCCTATGTAGTCACATTAGCCACCCTAACCTATCACTAAACATTGATATCTATTTTTAGGGGCTCGAAGCTTTAAGATTCTCTCATTTGAGCCCCAAATCCATTCTATAAATAAGCTCCATTTGGTTCCAAAAGTTTTCTGCAAAAACACTTAAACACTTGAGCATTTTGCTACACAAACTCTCTTCGCATAAAAAACATTACATTCTAGCTTCTTATAAAAATCGATTTGGCTTAAAGGGCGATTAAGGTGGTGAACACTCAACCTAGACACTTGGTAAGTAACTTATAAGTAAGATTTAAGAATGGTTTGTGTTATGGTTTTATAAAGCTTGACATGAATGTGTATATGGTTATAGATATTTGAGGATTAAGCTTGGATCATCACATATTCACAAGGATTAAGCTATAAGAGGTAAAATTTATGGCTTCTTTTCCTCTTCATGAGCATGTGTTTAAGTTTTTCCCTTCCTTGATCAAGCATGATTTGAGTTATTAAGTACTTGATGCTATTGATATGTTGAGCATGAGATCCTATGATGTTGTTTTGTTATTCTTGCCTATCCATGCTCAAATCCTTGAATAAGTAGATCCCATGCTAAATGAATCATCCTTGTCTCTTAAATAGATGTGTGAGATTGAGTTTTGAATGATAGACCGTGGACCAAGAAGAGAAACGAACTAAAAATTTGATTAAAACGAGGGATATGGACAAAATTGTATATTTTGATGTTGAAACGATCTTTCAAAAAATTTCAAAACCAAAATCAAAAATGACGATTTATAAATGTTTTTACGTATATAAGAACCTCAAAAATATATTTTGGACAAAAAATTTGAAGAAAATCAAAAGACAAAAAATCAAATTTCAACCCAAGAGTCAATTCCTGAGCGCACGTTGTTGGGCACCCCAGCGCCCACTCTCGGGCCCCCCAGCGCCCACTCTCGGGCCCAATAACCATTTTTCTCTAGAAGCTTAGGTGCCCCAGCTCCCAGCTTCTAGCCCAAAACTTAGTTTTGGGTGCTCGAGCCCCCGTCGCGCCCCGTCGCGCCCCTAAGCGCCCGTTTTCGATTCCAATTTGATCTCTCTTGTTTTAAAATCCTATTTTAAGTCGCGTAAAGTCCATATCACATTTTTCTAACGTAATACATGTTTCGAAATGAAAACCCTCTAGTCTATAGTCGAATTTTCGAAATGATTGATCGATTGAATAATACATTCGGCCTATTTGAAATAATAATTGATATTATTGGCCATTAAACATTATGCCTTGCTGGCTATTAATTGATTGAATGTCCATTTCATTCCTAAGCCATACGATTGATTGATTGTGGGCATTGGGGAGTTTCTTGGGGACCGAACTTGGGCAATATCGGATTGTCGACTAGGATCCTTGAAATTCCTGATTGTCGGGTAGTTCGGCTGAATTTTAGAGGTAGAATTCTAAAGCACTACCCTAAGCACGTACGTTGACTGTACTTTTTGATTGATTGAGCTCCTTTGCGAGTTGGAGAGATAAGGCGAAATGTTTATATAGAAGATATAAAGGTAAAAGACCTACCAAATAGATTGTTCAGCCTATTGATTCGAATGTGGTATATGTTTTGTTATATGTATATGTATTGATCGTCTTGAATGTTCTGAATTGCTATCCATATCACATTCCTGTATTGTTAGTGATATGCTCATGTTCCTTGAAACTCTTTTCCTCGCTTGCATGCTTTAAGTTTTACTGGGTCAGTGAACTCATGACCGTATTTAACATATAGGTTTTTGAAACGTGATCGAATGAATGACTGAGGCTTGATAGAATGTAATAGCTTGTTTAGGACTTGCAACCTCTATTGTAATTTCGAATTTTGTATATAGCTTTCGGAACTCATGGACTTAGAAATGTATTGAGGAAAGGCTTGTAATGATAAGTTGATGTATTATGTATTTTGGAGCACTTAGCTTGTAACATTGTATTTTGGAACTTAGCTTGTTTCGTCTTGTTGCTATTCTTGGGAGTTAGATTGAATGATTATATTGTGAATTTCTTAATTAACACTAGAATGTATAGAACGCGGTGTCGCACCTCGGATCTCGGATCGGAACGCTATCGGGATTTCGGGGGGCATCACAGAAAATTTGAGTATACCTTGCCCCTATTTATAGTTTTAGTTTTAGGGTTTAATTGCAACAGAAAAATGGTTTAGGAACTATGTTGTTATTAAGAAAATAGGTTAGGGGCCTATGTGTTGAATTAAGAAATTTATGTGGCTAATTAGGATTTCTCCAATTGTGCAAAGCCTTACATGGATGGTAGAGATCTTGCTAATTGAAGTGTTGAGTAGTAAAGTCTTAAAACATAGGATAAGGTAGGTGCAAATTGGACTAATAAAATTTGCCCGCCAATGTGTTGAGTTGTACAATCTAAAGATATAGGATAAAGTAGGAAAAATGTGGTCCAATAATAGCCTTCCAAAGTAAAGTGCAAGTGGATAAATAAGAAGATGTCATTTTCACGCATGTGATGGTAAAAGTTTGGGAAAATTTCAATTATGCCATGGTGTACATATATATGGCCAAAAATTTGATTTAAAAAGGAAAGAAATTTTGAAAATTTTCTTGCAAATTTGAGGAAAAATCTAGGATGTAAAACTATTGGAAAAATTTGGGATTTAAAAAGACGTCAAGGATTTTGTGTAATAAATTTCGTCGATGAGTGTAACAAATTTAAAGTGATGAGAAAACGTTAAAAAAAATTGTAAGTTTGGTATTTTGTGGGAAGGACGTTTTAGATGAAAATAAAATTTTATTTTTGGAGTTGGAGGAAATCTTACAGGGTATTATATGCCTCATTTCATAGGCAAACGGTGTATGGACATCTTTGCACGTCAATGGGTATTGTTTGAGAATAACTTGACTAAAGGCTTAATTAGAGAAATGCAATAAGATGTCGTAGTGGACTTGTTAGCAATGGAATTTTCTTTAGCTTATGATCGTACATACAATTATTCAATTAATTTGAGGTTCCATGATATTCTTGTTATAAGTATTTAAGCTTTTAAACCAATTCAACTTTTTAACAAGTCGTATGGGGTGTTTGTTAGGCTTACTTGAATTATGACATGAAGGCTTGTGAGTCTCAATAAAAGATCCATTTGCTCTTCTCATAGAACAAGTTGATGTCTTATGCAATCTATGACGTTGAGTTACTAAAACCCTTTTGCAAGGTGGTGTGATAATTTGAAAAGGTGTTTCCAAAGTTGAGGTTAATTGAACAGACCATTAAGAATAGATGCAAAGTTATTGAGGCTATTAGAGAATCGATAAATATCTTAGCCCTACGTTACAATCGGAAAATAAGAAATAAAATCACCGTATTTGTATAGTACTCATAAGTAGATAGGTTTACACTAAGTTAATTCATCTAATTAGTTGAGCTCCGTGAATTGAAGCTAGAATATTATTCATGAATTGGAGGCTCTTGAGATTACTAGAGATTAATTCAAGAGTGGTTAATTAAAACAGTTTAATTAATCAAAATGTTTATTATTCGCTAATTAAATCGCAATCGATTGCGAGCCTATATCTAATTAATTGGTGAACCTAGGGAGACATACTTAAAAAGTCCCTTTTCATTACTTGTGAAATTTTGTAGATTATCTGAAGTGTTAGATAATCGAATGAAGACTTTATTGACTAGTTCAATTAGCCAAAATGGCTAGATTAATTTAAAAAGTTAAATTAACCCTAAACCCCAATTAATTAATTAACTTAATTTGATAGGGCCGAATTTTATACTAATTTAATTGTTAAATTGGGCCAATTAAATTAATGAGTTAATTTAATTGGGTTATACGGTCAAGTCAGCCTAATTAGTTAAGTTGACCCACTTGAATTGGAGGAAAACCAAATTGGAAGAGATCCATTTAAAATAATGGACTATTATTTTAGCTAAATTAAAAAGAGAATTTAATTATTGCTAAAATAAAATGCCATGTGGATTTTAAATAGACCGATAAGAATTCAAGAGAGGTGTGTAAGGGGTGAGGTGGAAACCTAGAACCTTGCGACATGGCACTATATATATTTGAATGGTGGCAAAATTCAAAGAAGATTTTTGGCCAAGTTCATTCCTCCACTTTTCTTTGCAAATTAATCTATTCTCCTCCCGAGGTCATCTTTTTCTCTTTCCAAAATTTTTCCAACCTTCATCTAATCTAGTTTTGGATTTATGTTGGGCAATGAACAATAAAGGTGTGTGGAAACACCTAAAGGAATCCTAGATTGGGTACTTTTGTGGACTTATTAAGAGCTTGGATGAGGATCAAGAGCTAGATCAAGATCAACATGTTTACTGCCATGAAAATCACGGATTCAACTAGAGCTCTATGGAAATGAAGATTTGTTTCGTTCTTCAAGTTTTTAGTTTTTTTAGTCAAGAGAAGTCAAGATCACTTTCCAATCGATGCAATTGTAGAGCAAATCAAGTGTTGAAACTTCATATTATGGAGTGCACATTCGGTTCTAGCAAGCTTGGATGCATTCAAAGCTTGGACCGAAGAATATTGAAGATCCAAAGGTGTTTGGATCACTAAGGTTTTTGGCTCTAGAAGAGTTTGTTGAGGCTGAAATTCATTTGAAAGAGATCAAGGTGTTGGTTTATCAAACTTTGAACAATTTGATTTAAGGTATGTGTTGCTATCCAATTCAATTCTCGTGGCATATGTAGATCCTTAAGATGATCATCCTGTTGTAATAATCATGTAATGGTTAATTTTTATTCAATTGTTGAGTTTTCAAATTCTAGTGTGTGTTTGATTCATTTTTTTTATTATCTCAATCACTTTCAATATTATCATATTTTACTAGTGGTCGGTTGCCACTTTCTCCACTATTATTATAATCATTGGTTAGTAATCACTTTTCTAAATAACTTCTTTGATATATCACTTAATTCCACGTCTAGGTTGTGTTGAGCCAAATTGTTATTATTTGGCCCATTAATTGGGCTTCATACACATATAATTATCAAAGCCTGACCTAGATAAATTAGGAATAAATCCTTGTGTCATACATGATGGTTTGGGGTACATATTGTGATTGGGCCTAGTCTTAAAAATTGAGCCATGCCTGTATCACTTATTCCTCACCTTCCAGCATATACCTGCTAGCTTTGCTAATGCTAGGCTAGGAGGTCATCTCAAATAAGTTGGATACTTACCCTTGTGTGTAATTTAAAGTTTGAATTATTTAATACCATCCTCCATGTATAATTATATGGATTATGCCTACCTGTGCGCTAGCATTGCATACAGTAGAGGTAAAACGAGGCTATCTGTAGACGTGCTCTTTACATTCAAGAAGGACCCTTTCCCTTAGTTCCTTAAAGCTTATCTTGGCTCATACTAAGCCAAGATTGACTTGGTTTTTTATTGCTCATCTTGGTCATTACTGACATAAGTTTCACTTAGGTATTTAAGGCTCTTCTAGGTGTTCACAGACCTAAGATCAACTTAGGTTGCTTAGGGTCTCTTAGGCATTCATTGGCCTATGTTCGTCTTAAGTTTTTTAAGACTCACCCTGGCCTTGCTAATCTAAGTTCAACAAAGTTTAACTTAGGCATTTTAAGGCTCATCTTGCCTTTAATGACCAAAGTTCATCTTAAGTTTCCTAAGGGCCACCTTAGTTTTTTATTGACCTAAGTTCAACTTAAGTTTTGAAAACACCTTGACCTTCAATAACACTTCGATTGAAGCATGAATCTCAACTTGGTTGCTACTAGAAAACTAATATAATTAGATAGACGATATAAAAATATCATAGAACCTTGTTTATATCCCAAAACGCATACATGTGTACATGTCCATAACCCAAACATTGTCATATTCACATATCTACATACTCCAATCACAATTCAAAATATTTATAATACCAAAAGCATACACATAACATGGCTAGTGGAGTTATATGATTATTGATCACAAATGGCCATATATAAGGTACTTGAAACAACTTACGTAATACCGATAATACTAACTAGTATGTCTTCTCTTGTCACAGTCTTTAAGTTAAGGTTATCGGCCCTGGTCTGAATATAAAATGAAAGAATACAAGAAAAGGAGGCTGAATGACGTAATGAGTGATAAGTGTATAAATATAGTAAATTTAGTTACCAATATTGTATCCTAAAGTAAATAATGGATTTAAGATGAAATATAATAAAAATGTTTCAAAATGTGTGAATGGTAGGAATTTGAATAATTATCAAATACTTAATTTATGCTGCTTTAAAATCTGGTATTTGAAATTTTGAAATGATAAATTTTTAGACAAATAAGAGACTTACGAGAAGAATAAATATTATAAAGTATAAAACTCATACTTTTGAGAACAACTTTGAATGGTCTCCAACCTTATATCTCCCTTATTCAAAATACAAGAAAATCATATTTTTTCCTTCAATTACTAAATGACCTACTCAAACAAATACAAACAAATGGCATGACTAGTTACGTGCAGATCCAACCCAGAACCTAACTGACTTCCCACGATCTCCTCAAAGGTTGGATTATCAAATAAGTACTAATGGATAGACAAGCCCAATACCACCTACTCATCTTGCCGAATTAGTCTCATGCCTAATTTTCCTACCTAAAGATGTCCCCAAGGGTACATACAAATAGTTCACAAATCAAATGTAACCATTTTGCAATTGCCATAAGCTAGTTCAAAAATTAATATCAAATTACAAGAGATTGATCATTTATATTGATAGTATATTTGTAACTAAAGATATATGGCATTGCGTCCAATGCTCATGATTTAAGATATCTTCTGGGAAAGTCATTTTCATTTCAAACTTTCAAAATTCATGTTTCATACGGGACATTTTCTGAAATGGTATAAATCATGAAATTTCTCTTATTTAGCAGTTGGATTTTTTTTTTCTCTCAATTTTCCCTTTTAACTTTCTTTGCTCTTTATTTCCTTACGTCTTCAAGCATTAGTGGAAGCATTTTTGCTTTGGGTAGACAAGTGAGCTCTTCAATGGATGAAAAGGAGCAGAGCAGAGAAGAAAGTAGTGAGCAGGATATAAGTTGGAGAAGGGCGGGGAGGGGGGGGGAAGTGAGAGCACTCAATCATTGTAATCTCGTAAATCTAACCATTCTCTACAAGAATTTTGATTTACTCTCAAAGATTTGAAGAAATATATTCATCTTCCACTCTAATTGATTCAAGAAATATATTAATCTTTTGTTATTTTAAACCCATTTTCTACCTCATTTCAATGAATTAAAACTTTCAAAACGATTATATCATTAATCTAAGGTTCGAATCAAATGGATTTCAAATTTACCTGTGATACCGATTGATTCGGTTCATATTTTACTTCTTTGAACACGTTTAAAATTTCGAAACAAATATTCCTCTAGTCCATATTCAACTTCTTTAATCGTATTTGAGATTTCAAAATAAAAACCATCTAGTCTATCGTCAAATTCTTAATTGATCGTTTGATTTGGATGATCAAAATTCTGAATCGTATTTCTAAAATGATTGGCCAGATTGAATACTGTGCTGTAATGGCTTAATGATATGATTCGATATGCTCTGATTGTTTCCAAACCTGTCTGAATGAATACTGTTGGGCCTTAGGGATTTTTAGGGGTATCAGATATGGGCAATATCGGATTTACTATCAGAACCTTGGGAATCCCCTACTATTGGGTAGACTGGATATGCCCTGGAGGTAGGATTCTGAAAGGCTACCTTAAAGCACATGGATAGTCGACAATACTTTTACTGTGCTGGCTCTTTCGAGGGCATTAAAGGGATAAGGATGAAATTGTTTAAAGATATAAGAGTGATAGATCCACCAAAACTACTTGATTCAGCCTTAAAGACTTGAATGTGATATCTGTTTACTATTATCTGTCTGATTCGACTGTCCTGACTGTTCTGACTATACTTAACTATTTAATTAAATCACATTCATGTCTACTACTATTCTGTTCATCGTTTGTACTCCTCTATTCCTATTTTTTTGCCATAAATTTTACTAGGTTAGTGGACTCATGATGCCATAATATCATGGAGGTTCCTAGACTAAGAATTGACTGATTGAAGCTTTGAATAGACTGTGGACTTCTCTTTTGGATAAATGTATTGGTTTAAGCTTGTATTTCCACTTAATGAGTGTACGGATTTGAATTGATAGTATATTTTAGCTTATTGACCTGTAACTATTATGTTATTTTGAAATTTGAAGGCCTGGAAGGGCATTATGATAGAATATAGTATGTATTATTTTATGTCTAGTTCCTATTTTGGTTTTAGAATGTTACCGATCGCGAGTACCGCGCCGCACCTCAAGGCTCCGATCTAAGCCTGGGATTCGGGGCGTTACAACTCATCATCAAGATTTTAAATTTTTAAGTTGTAGGAATTTTTTTTTTTTGAATTGAGCACTTAAGATTTTTTTGTTCTTGAGTTCTTTAAGTCGATTAAAAAAAATTGAGCAATTAAATATTGCTTATAAAAATTAAAACATCTTGTTCGCAAATGTGTGTGTGTCTGGATGCATGTATGTGTGAGTGAGTGTATATATTTTGTATTATCTATAGGTTTAATTCGTAGTGTAAAATGTATTATATAATAGATTGAGCTGTGGCTAAATTGGCCAATTTTTCTTGTGTTGAAATTATTTATTGGGCAAAAATAATGTATATGATAATTTTTGAATATAAAAGAAATTTTTTGGAAGCAATAAAATATTTTCGATTGTAAGAAAAATCTCAAGTCAGCAAAAAATCAATTACCGATTAGGGTTTTCTTAAAAAATATTTTAAAAACGTTTATCGATTGAAAATTGAGCGTTTAAAATTAAATCAGGCAAATTTTTGGGTTATTACAGTCTCCCCTTCTAAAAAGAATCTATCACCAGATTCGTACATTAATCAAATAGGTAGGGATACTTCTCGCGCATCTCTCCCTCACACTCCCAAGTGGCCTTCTCGACCTTCTGGTTTCTCCAAAGAACCTTGACTTGGGGTATCCTACGATTCCTAAACTCCTGAACTTGAAAATCTAGGATAAGGACGGGTTGTTCTATTTACGTGAGGTTACTTTGAATTGGTACGTGAATGTGTTCGATGATATGGGAAGGATTTGGGTGATATTTTCGTACCTAGGATACATATTAGACATCATGTATTTTCGCAGCTAGGATACATATAAGACATCATGTATTCCGGTAAGATTTGGCGAAAGGTCCAACTGATACGCCACCGGGCCAATATGTTCAACAATCTCGAAAGGCCCTACGTATCTAGGAGCTAACTTTTTGCTCTTTCCCGTTCTCCGTATTTCTTTCTACGGAGTAAGTTTCACAAAGACTTGATCTTCCACATTAAACTCGAGGTCTTTCAACATTTGTCTGCGTAGCTCTTTTGACGATCCTGGGCTGTTTTCATGTTCTCTTTTATAATTTGAATTTTGTCAATTGAGTCATGTATCATCTTAGGCCTTAGTTCGTCTCTTCCTTCCTGTGAGGTATTTCTTACCTCATCTAGGCCCCAATGCAGAGGCGATCTGTATTTTCTTCCATACGGAGCTTCATAGGGTGCCATTTGTATTGAGGTCTGGTAACTATTGTTATAGGCAAATTCTTCCAAAGGTAGGTGCCTATCCCAATTTTCAGAAAAGTTCAGAACACAAGCTCTCAACATATCTTCCAAAATCTGAATCATTCTTTCTGATTATCCATCAGTCTGAGGATGGGCTGCCGCACTAAAAAAAAACTTAGTCCCCAAGTATTCTTGCAAACTTCTCCATAACCTCACCGTAAACTTAGGATCCCTATCGGAGACAATACTCTGAGGTATTTCATGTAGTCGAATTATCTCCTTAGTGTAGATTTCGGCAAGTTTCTCCACATTGTATTTTGTTTTAATAGGAAAGAAATATGTAGATTTCGTAAGCCTATCAACTATAACTCAAATACTGTCACAACCTCCTCTTACTACTGGCAGACCCATCACGAAGTCTATGGTGATCTGATTCCCTTTCTAACTCGAGATCGGAAGTGGCTGTAACTTTTCAAAGGGTCTTTGGTGTTCTGCTTTCACGAATTGACAGGTTAGACATTTCTGTATATAGTCACTTATGTCCCTTTTCATGTCGTCCCACCAAAACTTCTGTTTCAAATATCTGTATATTTTTGTTCCTCCTGGGTGTACAGAATACTTGATTTGATGGGCTACTGTCAACACTTTCTCGAGCAAACTTACAAGAACACATACCCTATTTTTGAAGTATAACAACCCTTCTGTATTTGTCCTGAATTTAGATCTCGTTAGTGTGCTCATTGAGGATTTAAGTTTCTGTATCTATTCATCTCCCTCTTGAGCATTTAGAATCTCAGTGTACAATTCAGGATATACGTTTAGGTTCGCCAGTCTTTCCTTGGGACTCAAGGCGTCAGCGACAATATTTGCTCTACCCGGATGGTGGGCGATGGTGAAATCATAATCTTCTAAAAACTCCATCCATAGTCGCTGCCTCAAATTCAAGTTCTTTTGGCTGGAAATATATTTTAAACTTTGGTAATCCATATAAATCTCCACTTGTATGGTGCCACTTAGCCAAAACAAAAACTATCGCTACTAACTCCAGATCATGAGTGGGATAGTTTTGCTCATAATTCTTCAGCGTCTTAGAAGCATACACAATCACCTGTCTTTTATACATCAGCACACATCCTAGACCTTCCTTAGAAGCATCTATATACACTGTAAATTCTTCCGACCTATGAGGTAGTGCGAGTATTGGAACTATAGTTTACCTCTTCTTCAATTTCATAAAGTTCTCTTCGCACTTCTGATTCTATTCAAACCGTTGATCTTTATGGGTCAATTGGGTGAGAGGTTTAGCTATCCTGAAAAAGTTTTGAATGAACTTTCGATAATACCCTGCTAATCCTAAGAAGCTTCTACCTCAGTAACCGTTTTTGGTCTTTTCCAGTTAAGTGCTGCTTCAATCTTTTCTGGATCAACTTCAAGACTATTTTGGAATATTATTTGTCCCAAAAAGGTTATCTTACACATCCAGAATTCACATTTGCTGAATTTGGTGTACAGCTGATGCTCTTTAAGAGATTGAAGAACGATCCACAGATGTTCTTCATGTTCCTCCTTCGACTTCAAGTATACCAATATATCATTGATTAAAATTACTACAAAACAATCAAGATATGGAGGAAAACTCGATCCATCGAATCTATGAATGCTGCAGGAGCATTCGTTAATCCAAACGGCATCACAACAAACTCAAAGTATCCATATCGTGAATTGAATGCAGTCTTGGAAATGTATACTTTCCTTATCTTTAATTGATAATACCCTTGTTGCAAGTCTAACTTCAAGTACACCACAAATTCCTATAGATGATCAAATAACTCAGCTGCAGCGCCCCGGGATCTAGGGACGGCCGCCCCCAGGCCGGAAACACCACCTGTGGGCAGGCGGACCTCTATTGGAACACCAACATATAAACAGGAATCTCGTAATGAAAATTACATAGCAAATTTA
>JACFYI010003532.1:108949-120769 GCA_014898755.1 Handroanthus guayacan | reverse complement strand
AACTTGAAATTCATATGTTCCGATTTAGGAGAGTTTAATGGAGTAAATTATGGAATTAAAATAACAAAAAGAGGTCAAAATTTAAGATTTTCGGTGCTATCTTGGGCGCGTCCGCAGACCAAGTTGGGCGCGGTCGCGGAGAAAATGGCCGGAGCCACTGTCACGGGCACGTCCGCGCCCCAAAACGCGTGCGCTCGCGCTTGTGAACAGTAACCGTAAAATTTTTTTTTCCCCTTATATATTCAGACTTCAAAATGTGTAAAATTTAGAGTGAGTTTGTTCTAGTCATCATGGAGATTTTTAATTTTCAAATTCTAAGAAGAATTTCATAAAATTGGCAAATTTTGTATTCTTGAGTTTTCTTAGTGTTTAAACCCCTAATTGTCCATAATTTCACTCCACCAAACCACCATAATCCTCAATAACACAATAGCATGGGAGAAGCATAAGGACTCAATAGAATGAAATATTGAAAGTCAAGAAAATTCCCATGGAATTCAATCAATCAATCTCCATAAATTGTGAAGCACATACTCACAACAAATATACCATTCCATGAAGAATAATTCAAGAGAATGATGAGCTATAATTCTTACCTTGATAGCCATTCCAAAAGTAGGTGAAATTGATCCAAATTCCAAGTCAATTTCCTATAAAATTGGAACTATAAGTAGCTATACTTCAATCTACATAAACCCTAATAAAATCCTAAACAAATATATATATATGCTTCTATATTTAGGGAGGGAGAGCTTACCAAATTTTCTCTTGAATTTTCTTGGAATCAAATTAATTTTCTTCTTCAATTATTTTTTCTCCCTTTTTTCCTTTTCTTTCTTCTTCTTCTTTTCTCTCTTTCTCTTTCTCAGCTAAGAAAGCTAGCAATTGTGTTGATTTTATAGAACAAGACTTGAGGATCCAATTGTCATTTGGAATTTGTTGGAGCAAGGTGTCAAGATTTTATGGACTACACCTAGTTGGCACAATCATATTTAATACTTGGATGGTAATTATTCTTATTTTAAAATTTTGAAATATCTTGACAATTGTGTGTGTGTGTATTGCGGCTGTATGTATATATAATATATGTATATATCTTGACAAATTTAATACATATTTAATATATGTATTTTGGTTGTTTATGTTATATAATATATCATAGAGGCAATTAATTACTTGGTTAAATTTTTTTGAGATATGATTTTGGATTATAATTTGGAATACAATTAATTCTTAGGCTAAAACAATATATGATGATTTTTAGATATAAAATAAATTTTTCAAAAGTATTGGAATATTTTTAATTGAGCGAAAAATCTCAAATTGATGAAAAATCGATTAACAATTAGAGTTTTTCGCAAAATTATTGAAAAATCATTTACCGATTAAAACTAAGGGTTTATAAATCATAAAATCACATTAGAAGAATCAAAATTCAAAAATTTAATTATGACAAATTTTTCCACTTTAAAATTTATTTAGGAAAAATTTTCGGGTTGTTACATCAGCAATGTGAGGTAGTGGATATTTGTTCTTGATGGTCACTTTGTTCAGCTCTCTGTAGTAGATACACATTCTCAGTGAATCATCTTTTTCCTAAACAAACAGAACGGAAGCTCCCCAAGGGGACGAGCTTGGTCTTATGAAGTTCTTGTCCAAAAGTTCCTGTAGTTGTTCCTTCAACTCTTTCAGCTCTACTGGTGCCATTTTGTAAGGCGTTTTCAAGAATAGAGTTACTCTAGGAAGCATTTCGATTACAAATTCAATCTTACTGTTTGGAGGTAGCGAATCCAACTCCTCAGGAAACACTTCTGGGAACTTTTTGACTACCCTCACATCCTCCAATTTCAAAGTATTTTGTGGCTTGTTGATCAAATATGCCAAAAATCATTGTCCTCCCTTTCTTATTATCTTTCTGGCCTTAATTGCAGAAATAGTGATTATTTTGCCGTCCTTGGAGTTATTACCATCTCCAACCTTAACTCCTATTTTCAACTTTACTATTTTGGCAAAACAGTCCACCACAACTTGATGTTGATATAACCAATACATTCTTAGGATGAGATCATAGTCCTGAATTGGTAACTCAATGAGATGTGCAATAAATTTTTGGTTGTTTATGCGTATGGGGCAATTGGGATACCTAACACAAGTCTCATAGCGTCCTCCTACTGGGGTATGGACTTCATAAGGAGTTTTCGTAGTTTTTAAGGTCAATCCTACTCTCTTCGTATAAGCAACAAATACAAAAAATTGCGTGGTGCCCGGATCAAATTGAGCTTTACATAAAAAGTCCTTAATTAGGATGTTACCTTGCACCACCTGTATAGGATTCACTCCCTCTTTGGCCGCCATAGCGTACACCCGTGGCTTGATTTGTAGACGTACAGTTGTGTTCTACTGCCCCTGATTTAGTGTTCCAGTACCAGCATTCTTGCAATTCTTGGGGCAGTCCCTCTCAAAATATTTTGGGCTTCTGCAAGTTATACATCTCCCTACTTCTTCTAACACCGATCCTCGGTGTGAAAAGTGCCTCCACAGTAGTTGCAGCTTTTCCTCTCGGCCACTACTGTCTCTTTTCCTTTTGGACTTGATGAGCTCCCTGCTATTGTCTTCGGTTTCTTTCCAAAGAAACCTTTATTTCCTTTATTTTGATTGGATTTACCCAACGACCTTTTCTTCTTCTTTTCTTCGATCTTTCGGAGCTCTTGGAACCCCACTTCCAACTCCATGGCCCTCTCAACGACACCATCATAGCTAGAGGGATTAGAGATAGCTAACGCTTACCTCAGGTCTGGCTTTAATCCCTCGACAAACCTCTTTGTCTGTTTTCTTCCGTGTAGTTGAGTACTAGAAAGATTTTCTCAATCTCACTGAGCTAGGACTCAGCCTTCCAATCATCAGGTTCTCCTTTGAACCTCGGTGGGTTGAATCTTAAAAATTGGGACAACAATTTGTCTTCAACATCTTTCTCATTGTGTAGTCCTTGGTTAGCCGACTGTCGGTCTTGATTTACCAATTGTTGCATCAAAGTAAAAAGCCGATCCACCACTGGTTCCTCTCTAGGAAGGGGTGTTCTATCGTGAGGCTCTTATTGAGGTAGATTGTTCTCTATGGGAGTTGGGGTTTCAAGTGTAGGGACCTCTTCGAACAAGATAAGTCTCGGCCTACGTCACTTGTAATGTTTCAACGTTTGACATACTCTCACGAGTTGCCATTATAATCTGAAATTAACCAACAACCTTGCTTAGCATCACTTTATTGTCTTATTTTGTTATAAAACATCAAAATTGTTGTAACAATATCGAAATGAAATATTAAAGTCGGCTAAACAAAAATTACGTTGTTCATTAATTCCGAAAGTGATCACATCACTTTAATACAGCAGGTGGTTAAAAGACCATCTATTATACTAGCAAAAGAGACGATAACATAACCACTTTGTATTATGCAAACCCCTATCTCACTTCTTATTCTTACATAACAAACTTGCCAAGGTGAAAACTACTATACGAGTGCTACTACCACAACACATCTAATGTACATATACATTTACAATTTTCAAATTTCAACCTCCCACATCAACCCCTAAAATTCAGGTCCTCCTCAAGTTCTTTCTCAACTCCATCAATGCCGTCGTCAACAACTCTAGCACTATCAACTCCGACCATACCATCTCTATCACTAATACCCATATCACCCACAGCTCCCTCAGTATCACCACCCGCCACTCCAGCACCCACACCTCTAACTCTTGGCATCTTTACCTACAGCATCTCCTCTCACAGCCTCAATACGACTAAACTCCTTACTCAGGTCGAAGTCCTCGAGGCCTCCAAAGTGCTGATCAATCCAAGCTAGCTCATGATCGGTGATATGCAGCTGGGTAAGAGGTGGTGGGGGGATAGTCCTCATACGTGCCGTACTCTTCATCTTCCAACTAGTCCCCTCACCTCCTAGTTCGCTGGATGGCCTGACTCCTCCATCTCTACGACGACTGGGTACTCCTGGGAAGTTTGGTACGTCAATGATCATGCCTCCCACTTGTCTCACCTTGGATGCATATATTCTCCTCCTAAATAAGCTCGGCATCTATGGCTCCATTTCACCCAACTGAGGCAGAACCCCTAGAGTCAGTTCGATGACGCCTTCGGACAGGTGGCTAATGCCTTCTTCGGTATGGATTGTATATCACAGGATTACATGTGGGACGAGTATGTCCCAAGATTTGAGAGTAGCCGTGGGCTATTTTTTCACGCCCGTGCCTGTTTTTGCGCGTGGACGTGCCGAAAACAGAACCTAAATTTTGATTTTTTGACATCTTTTTACTATTCTAAATCCATATTTCACTTCGTTAAGCTCTCCTAAATTCAAAAATGTAATATATGTGTCCAAAATTCAATTTGAATATATTGATAATGTCCAAACCTCGTTTGAACTTTGAAAATTCTAATTCGGACGATTGTCATTACCCTCAAAATCCTTTCGTGTGTTGGTTTGATTGACAACGTCTGAACCTTGTTTGAAGTTTTGCTTATTTACTTTGGACAATTATTATTACCTTCGTAGCCTATTGTATGTTTGTTTGATAGGCCCTTGGGAAGTTTCAGGAGGGACGTCGGATGGCATAAGGTCAATGGCCGATCCCTTGGAGGGCTTCCTCTCGTTTAGATAGTTTTGTGAAAACTTAGAGGTAGATTTTTCAAGAACTAGTTTATGACACATGGTACGTCGACAATGTCATATTGTTTGCTGGGTTATACCTTTGAGGGCCCACTCGAGGGAGGGACCCTATGAAGGGATAAAGATTTGTGTTCAATTAGAGTTATAAAAATAACAGATCCACCAAATACTAGTTCTACCTTTGCCATACGATTGTGTGACTTGTTATTACGTTCTTAACTTGTTTTACGCTTTTGTTGAGCTCCTCGTTTATGTTTATGAGATAATCACAATCATTTGGCATAATTTTATTTCATTTAGTGTGCTTATTGTCTCTATACCCATTTGTTGGATTTCCTTGTTCCTTTAGTATTACATAGCTATGATTCTTACTAAGTCAGTGGACTTATTCAAATATATTAATATGTGTAGGAAATTGAGCTTTCGAAGCTATGATGGTTTGAGATTTTGACTTTTATTTGAATATCGGGATCTTACGGACAATGTCGTGCTATCATAGCCATTTGTACTTTTGCTTTTAATTTTAGAGTAATGGTAATATGAAGGACCTTTTGCATTGTAAATGGCTTATAGCCATTGGATCCTATGTTAGGTTGTGCCTATACACTTCATGTTGTATTAAGAGTTATGGGGCTTGTAGCCGGTAGAGTCACTGAGAATTATTGGAGTTGCATAAATACATTAGTGTGTTATTTTGTTATTTTTCTTGTATTTCTGCAAACTCGCTAGAGGTCTGCCTATTCACAGGTAACGTTGCCAGGCTAAGGACGGCCGTTCTTGGGTTCCGGGGTTTCTAGTGGCTACAAGCCACCCACCATGATATCAATTAATTACAAATCGTACATAACTCTAATCCGCAGCCGTACATCACCATCATTAATTATTAATGAAAACACAAAGCATAAATGCACATTTACATTCCAACAAGCTCCCAAACTTATTCATCTACACGTGATAACATAATTACATAAGCCCACTGACTTAGTAAAAATTATAACAAGGGAATGGTAAAGGAATAGGGGAATCCAAAAAAAAAATGGATATAGAGTCAAAAAGGCAATAAACAAAACAATGATACCAAACGATTATGATAATCTCAAATATAAACGAGTAGCTCGAAAAGAGCGTGAAACGAGTCAATACTATATTAACAAGTAACACAATTGTATTGCAAAGGCAGAACTAACATTTGGTCGATCTGTCACCCTTGTAACTCCAAAATATTACATAATCCTTATCCTCCACAGGTCCTATACTCGAGTGCCACTCGAGATGGTGACCCAATCGTGTAATGTAACATAAATGTTGACGGTCCGCGTGTCACAGGCTAGTCCTTGGAAAACCTATCGCAAGCTTCCGTGAAACCACCTAAATAAGTAGGAAACCTTTCAGGGGTTCAACCGTCGGCCCGATACCGCCCAGCATCCCTCCTGAGATTTTTCAAGGGTCCATAAAATGATCACACAATAGGTTTCAAAGATAACGAGATTTGTACGAATTGGAATTTTTGAAGTTCAAACGAGGTGTGAATATTATCAATTGATTCGGATCGAATTTTGGACACATAAATTATATATTCGAATTTAGGAGAGCTTAATGAAGTGAAATATGAACTTAGAATAGCAAAAAAAGATCAAAAAATAAAATTTTGGATTTAGTTCTCGGCGCGTTTGGGAGGAAAAACGGGCGCAGATGCGGGAAAAATGCCCGAGATTACAGTCCTGGGTGCATTCGCGCTCAAAAACGGGCACTATTGCGCTCGTTGAACAGTAATTTTTTTCTAGAATTCTTACAATGGCAGACCTCTAAATGTGAAAAATTTAGACTTAGTTTGTTTTACTTATCATCAAAATTTTTAATTTTTGACTTTTAGGAAAAAATCAGAGAAATTCCAACTTTTGTGTTTTTTTATTTTCAAGATGTTTAAACTTTTATTTGTCCATATTATTAACTCCATAAACCTCCATCATACTCAAGGATTCAAGGAAACTCATAACAAGTATCAAAATATAAATGTAACAAGGGCATATATTTAATAATTTCATACAAGGCAAACAATCAAATTTTCATAGATTTTCCAAGCAAATGATGATTTCAAGCTAGGATATCATTCCATAGCAAAGTATTCATCGGAGGAAAATAGCTATAATCCTTACCTCTTATGCTAATCCAAGGTTGATTGCAAATTCTTCCAAAGTTTAGATCAAGGTTCCTATGAGAATTAAAAATCATGAAAAATTATAACTTGTTCCATATAACCCTAATAAAAAATCCTTATCAAGATAGAAAATTACCAAGTGTCAACCTTACTCTTCCCCTCTAAATTGATCTTTAAGTTGGTTAAAAAAATTGAGCAATTAAGATAGTAAATGATAGAGTTATTGAGTTTTTTTTTTTTTTAATTGAAAGACAAGATGAAAGGAAGCAAATGTGTTTGTCTTGCAAACAAAACTCATTCGTATAGAAGAATTGGTGGGATTCATTTGTTATTTGCAAATATATCATCTAATTTAAGCAAAAAAATTTTGGAAATGAAAATAGGATTCATTAGTCATTTTTCTCTTTGTTATTATTGGGTAGTAGCTTTCTAGCTGATGATGGAAATTTAGCTTGGATAAGGATTAAATATTACTTATAAAAATTGAAATATCTTGTTAGCACATGTGTATGTGTGTCTGGATGGATGTATGTGTGAATGAGTGTATATATTTCATATTATCTATAGGTTTATTTTGTAGTGTAAAATGTATTATATAATGGACTGACTTGTGGCTATATTGGCCAATTTTTGTTGAGCAGAAATTATTTATTGGGCTAAAATAATGTATATGATAATTTTCGAATGTAACAGAAACTTTTTGAAAGTAATAAAATATTTTCCGTTGGCAGAAAAATCTCAAGTTGGCAAAAAATCAGTTACCGATTTGGGTTTTTCTCAAAAATATTTTAAAAATATTTACCAATTGAAAATTTTCGTTTAAAAATTAAATTAGAGTAGTTTTCATTTAAAAATTTAATTAAAAAAATTTTCTCATTTTAATATTTAATTATGGGAATTTTCAGGTTGTTACAATATGGATATCTAATACAAGTCTCAAAACATTCTCCCACTAGTGTGTGAACTTCATGGGGTTTTTATATTCTCTGGGTTTAGACCAATTCATTTTGCTCAATTAATTTTGAGATAAGGGAATGCGTAGCACCATGATCAAACCACGCTTTTACATATAAGATTTTGGATTAGGACCTTACCTTCTTCCACCAGAGTAAGGTCCACCACTTCATCCTCGGCTAGGGCATAAGCTCTTGCTTTAACCTGGGGACGTCCAGTTGTGCCCTACTGTACTAGTTTTGTGCGCCAATATTCACATTCGTATGGTTTTGTGGGCAGTCTTTTATTATGTGTTGGGCACTTCCGCAAATCAAACATTTCTCATGTTTTTTCTAGCATTGATCCTCAATGTATGATGTGCCTCCACAAAACTCGCAGTTTCCTTCCGCAGTAACTGGTGCCTTGTTCTTACAATCCCGGTTAACTATATTTTCTGTCTTAGGTTCCTTTCCATAGAAATCTTTTTTTCCATTTTCTTGGTTAGATTTTCCTGATCACCTCCCCCTTTTCTTTTCATCAATTTTTTGAAACTCCTGAAGTTTTGCCTCCAGCTCCATTGCCATCTCCACTGTGCTATTATAATTTGGAGGACAACCAATAGCCAAAGATAGCCTCAACTCGGACTTAAGGCCTTCAACAAACCTTTTTCTTCACCCCTATTCATCTGCAAAACTATTCGATATATATTGAATTAGCCGATTGTATTCGGCCTTGTATTTGGCTATAGTAAGTGTCCTTTGAATTAAATTCATAAATTCCTTTTCCCTTATATCCTTAACCACCCGAAGGATGTATTTTATTAGGAATTTAGTTTTGAGTTCACTACAAGAAAATGCAGGATTAGGGACGGACAAAAGTGTCTCTAAACCGTCGCTAATTATGAGTTAGCGACGGTTTAGAGATGGAAAAATTCCCATCGGTAAAACCCTCGTCGCAAATTTTTTGCGACGGAATTTTGTGACGGAATGTCCGTCTCAAAAATTAAAGACGATTTTGAGACGGTTTTGAGACAGAAAATGGTCATCTTTTTATCAACTAAAAATTATGCTTTAAAGACGGTTTTGAGACGGTAATAACCGTCACAAATTTTTTTAAATTAGAGAGGAAAATTCCGTCTCTAATCTGTCGCAAACTTATTTTCTATTTTTTTAACTTAGCGACGGAATTTCCGTCTCTAATCCGTCTCAAACTTATTTGTTATTTTTATTTTTTCAAATTAGTGACAAAATTTCCGTCTCTAATCCGTCGCTAATAACTGAAATCACCTAAAAAAATAAATATTAATTTATTATTTCTATCTATTTAAAACATGTTAATAACAGACAAAATTTCAAATAAAATGCATAAATTAAAAAAATTCATAAAATTATCATCTAAATATTCATTAAAAAAAATCTAAAATTAACATATAATTACAAACTATTTGTTTCAAATTCCAAAAATAAATAAATAAATAAATAAAACTACGAGACTAGTGAAAAATCATCCACGTAGTATTCATCTTTCTCATAGCCCTCATCCTCATCCTCGACCTCCCCTCCACGTCCCCCACCTCTTGCCTCGGTATGTTTTATAACTAAACATAAACATACAATCAGTCATATTGTTTATATACAAGTAAATAACCAAGTTAACATAATATAACTCATATTTTGAATTTCAAAATATACATTTTCCACAGCAAGTAAGAAAGGAACAAATAAAAAGATACCCAAATACAATTTCTACACATAATATGCATAAAAACCATTATCAAGAAACATGAAATTTGTCTGTATATTCTAATTTAAAATTAAAAAATCTATCCTAGATAACTATACTCGGTAATTAACAAACACAATAAATTTATATGATAAAGTTACTTAAGTTATCCGAAGGTAATATTATTCAAAAATAATAAACCAAAATAAATCAGATTTACTTTATTATACTCATGTCTCACATTCCTAAAATTCTCGAGTAAAATGAAATTGAAATAAAACGAAATTATTTATTACCCTTTGCCTACATCTTACAAGTTGATTATATACCTAATTAAGTTATAAATTATTAGGCCAGAATAACATAATATTTCATTTTATTTTATGATATTTTATGGTATCCTTATATTATCATCAAACAATTCATAGTTTTCACATACATAAATTTCCATCAAAGTTTGTGTGGATGACAAACTCATCAAATTCATAGTTAACTATACTTGGTAATTATCCAAACGTAGCATTAAAGAACGATAGAAATAACTAAACACGTGCAAACAACTAAACAATAAGGCTTACATCATCGCTTAAACACTAATAATCAGTAATGTGTAAACGCAATCTTTTCACACCCTAAAGGAACACAGTCCTCAAACTAACAGTTAACACAGAAAAAGAAAAATTGACCAAGAACAACCAAAATATTTCCCATCCGCTATACCATAATATAACCACTTCGATCTACGTATACAAGATGCATAACAAATTAGATTTCAAAATAATTCAAACATAATTTAAACTTTATAGAGAAAAAAAACATATATAGAACATGCAAAATCAAAAACAACACTCCCTTTATAACACCGTTCCAAGCATTAACAACACGTTAAGAAACCACAGCAAGCAATGGGAAGGCTTCACTCTTTCCCCCAAATCTCATTCTCTATCCTAGTCCACCAATTCAATCTACCATACTAATGGTTTCCACGAACATATCTATTCTTTTCCTATTACATGCTTACTACATAAAAGAAAAAAGAAAAAAGAATAAAAAACTAAACAAAACAAAACCACAACACACAACACACACGCACACATTAACACACAGCACGGAACACACCAACACACAACACACTAACGCACCAACATACACGCATACACTAACACACAACAAACACAACACACTAACACACTGACACGCATACACACACGCACACACTAACACAGTCACACACTGACACACCAACACATACACACACGCGCACACTAAGACACATTCACACATTGACACACATAACACAACACGCGAACACACACACATTAATTTGAAATTTTAACCTTTAAAAAAACAAAACTTATACACAAAATTATGGGGAAATGAAAAATAAAATCTTACATACCAATTATTGCAAGCTTTAATGATTGATCACAGAGGTCGAGACATAGATTTGAAATTTGATGGTTGCCCAGGCGAAAGATAGAGGAGGAATTGGGAGATGAACAAGTCAAACAATATACACGACTAGCATATTAATTAAACATACAATACACAATTAGTATATTAATTAAACACATTACACGCACACCAACACACAGCACACAACGCTACACACACACACAGCGCAAATAATTATTATCAACAATTCAGCATCAAATATTCAAAAGTGACCAAAACCCAACAGAAAAGGATAAGTGCACTAGCAATTGAGTTTCTTACATCATATGCTTCATAAATTTGTTGAAATTGGACCCCACAATTGCTTCCTTTGCATACGTCAAGATGATACTGCAACAAAATTTAGAAATAAAAAAAATCAACAGATTTAACAACATAATTATACAAAATTGAAAAATTCATAAATTTGCATTTAATAATCAATTTAAGTGAATCCCAAGGATCAGATAACACAAAAGAATTAAAATTAAACTTCAAAATTTCAAAATTTTTAAACCCCTTATAGATTTAAGAAAAAAAAGAAAAAAAAGAACCAAAGATTTCAGATGCATTTATCTTTTTTTCCCAAAAGAAAAAAGGATGGTGAAAAATAGACATTCTCCTAGTTTTTTATAAGGAAAAAAAAAACCCCATACACATATTAGAATAATTAAAAAGAAAAAAGAAAAATTACATGACTTTCAAGAATCAGATAACACAAAATATCAGAAATCACACCCCAAATTCCAAGATTTTCACACCCCTTTACAGAACCAACATTATACATCCATTTATTAAAAAAAAAAAAGAAAAAAGACAAATATTCCTACAATTCCTGGAAGAACACATTTTAACCCAATAAATAAACAAAGTGTTAATTCTCAAAAAAT
>JACFYI010003532.1:80301-99209 GCA_014898755.1 Handroanthus guayacan | reverse complement strand
GCTATCAAATTGATAGTTACTGATTTGACTGTATTGTACTGTTTATTGAATCACCTTCTTGTCCAATACTGTTATGATTACCGTTTGCACTCTCCTGTTCTGATTTGATTACCGTCCGTACTCTTCTGTTCTAATTACCGGTCATATGTTTTTGTTCTGATTTGATTACCGTTCGTATTCTTCTATCCTGATTACCGTTCGTATTCTTCTATCCTGATTACAGTTCATATGCTTCTGTTCTGTTCTGATTATCGTTCGTACTCTTCTGTTCTTAAATTCATGCCATAAGTTTTACTGGGTCAGTGGACTCATGATTCCATAATATCATGTAGGTTCACAGACCGTGGATTCAGGAACTGAAAATCCCGTATTAGTATATGATGTTCTCTTGGGAATCGATGTATATAAGCATGTTTTGGTTGATTTAAGTCTTGTTAAGAACGTATAGATTGCCGGCTTGTAATAGTGAGGATATCCAAATGTGATATTTTGGTTTAGTTATGTTACTGTTTAAACCATGGATATGTTTAGCTTGTAAATTGGATTTTGTAATAGATCTTGGAAATTCCAACTTGTAAATTTGGAACACTAAGTTATGAGATTGTATTTTAGAATTTTAATGGCTTGTAATGGTATTTTCCTATTGGATTTAGTATGGGTGTATTTTGTAAGTTAATATTTGATTTTTGGAATGATTGTTCGTCTGCGAGTAGCACCTCGGACTTCGGGGCGAAGAGCCCTGAAATCCGGGGCATTACAACATGGGAATGTGAAGACAAAATGCAAAGAAAATATCTCTATCTTTTCGACTAATAGGTTTCAGCTATTTATCTTCGAACTTAGGATTTTGTTATAAGCTTAATATGTAAGAAATGAATCTGGAGACCAGATTCTTCTAAAGGGGAAGAATGTAATACCCCGTAAAATTCCTTTAACTCTATTAATAAAATTTTATTCACGCATAATAATATTTTTCTGCAATTTTTAAATTGTTATACTCATCCTCAAAATTTGTTACACAAAATTCTTTAATTTCTTTTCGAAGCATCGAAATTTCTCAACTTTTTACACCTTAAACTCCTTTACATAATTAAAATATATATATATAGCTAAAATAGATAGATAGTCGGCTACACACCCACAAAAAGGTGAAATTTCATTTTGATCACATAATTTTTATATGAAAAATTTTGGCGGAACTTCCATGATACCACTTCAACACTTTTGGTGGACCAATCATATGAAGCCATTGCACCCCTTTTTTTGGCAAAATTTTGATAGAGACAAAACATCCATATTTTGGCAAAATCTCATCTATCCACCTCATCTTTTTTTTTTTTTTTTGCAATTTAACCTCTAATCATTCTTTTCTTTACAATTTAGTACTTCATAAAAACTATAAATAGGAGAAGAATTTAAATTAAATTTCATCTTCTCACATGCACACAATTGAATGCACACACCCCACAATAACATAAAACTCTCATCATTCTCGTTTTAACCAAAATTAGTTATCTAACATTCCCAAATTCCTAAAGCTTATTTTCTACAATATACAAGGATTGAAGAAGGAGTTGGAGTAAAGGAAAAAGAGGGTAAAAAACACTTTGGAAAGTGAATTAGGAAAGTTTGGAAGTGGGTAAAATTTATGGTTATTCTTTATCGATTTCTTGTTAATTTCTTGATTCTAATTGTTGTTTCTTCAAATCATAAGTCTCTTGGTTCCTTGATAACATTGTTTTAAAAAACAAAATTCTTACTTTATTCTTATCCTATTTGTCCATGAAACCCTGATTTGATTTTCAAACCCCAAATTTTGAATCCAAAGTATTTAAGTTCCAATTTCTCTTAATTCTTAGAAGATTTTTATTCATTTTAATCTTAAATCAAAATAATTTTTAAAAATTATAGATTAACATATTCTCAAAAAAAAAAAAAAAAATTCAATTGAATGCTGAACAATCCGTCCAGACAGTCTAGTAGCCAAATTTTCCCTTCTTTGGTCTCTTTTACCCCTGTTCATGTCCATATTGTCCATTTTATGTGATTTTAAATATTTATTGATGAATTCATCCCGTTATTTGTTGAAAATATTGATTCGATTGATAAAATTCTTTGCAACCTAAATGTTTAACGATATTGTTGGGCCCAAAAATCTTCGGTAAGGGAGCTAGGCGGCATCAAGCCGACGGTAATCTCCTACTGGGTCTTCCAAATAGTTGGTCAGCCTTACGAATGCATGGAGTTTCTAGGAGTCTGATCTTTGACATGAGGTCAACCGTGTCAATAATGAATGTGTTCTCTTCTAAGGAATCACTCGAGGGTGACATTGGAGGGACAAGGAATTAATGATAATGGAGTAATAAGGGTAAATATCCACCAAAAAACTTTATGTTCCTAAACTTTGCTTTGATCTTATATTGTGCAAAAGTTGTGCTTAAATTGAGTTTATATTACTAACGTTGTTTCATTTTGCTCCTCTGATCCATTCCAATTATTATCTATTGCTCATTCTAATTTATTTATAAATTTTATTAAGTTCTTTGAACTTACATTTACCAAGAATGTTTTGCAGAATAAGTCATGAGGATTATGGAGGAGTTTTATATAGATAGATTTGTTTTGGCTTTGTTGTAAATTTTGTACTGCAACAACTTTGATATTCTATTAATAAAATATATGTTATGCAAATAGGCAACTGGACCTAGGGGCGGAAGCTCTAGGTTCGGGGTGCTACAGAAAGTCTAGTTCGCCGTCTTGTCATGTGTTTGGAGAGTCTCTTGTACTGCCTGCCACTCCTGATTCAGGCTCCCTTGTCGGGAACCATGTGCTAGAGAGCACTCCTGATCAGGAGGTCCAGCTATGAGGAAGAGAAAAGGATTATCTTGCTATGGTCGAAGTGTGTCTTAGGGTTTAACTTACATTGAGAGACTTATGATACTTCGTATCGTTGGATACTTTAAAGGGAGCTATAAACAAGAAAGATATAAAGAGAATGGGGGGCTATTTCAAGGAATTGGAGCTTTTACTCCCAGAATGAGTTGCTACCACAATGATATTATTGCACAAATAAAAGGTATCAATCTAACTTTCATTAATGATACAACTTCTCAAAGTACAATCTTTTCAAATTTACAATAAAACAGAAGTAGACTATTTTTGCTACGAAACTTTTCCTTTGTTCTAACCTGCAAAATATTTTGAAAATACAAGTTCATAGAACTCGGTAAAATTTATGATTAAATGAAATTATAGGAATATGCAAAGAACAAGATAACAATGATAGAGTAAGAAGAGGAAATCATGGCTGAACTAGTTATTTGGTGGATCTGTCACCCTTATTACTTCAACAATATAACAACCTTTATTCCTCCCAATTCCACCTCTAGTGCCTGCCCGAGGGGTATAACAATCTTGACATGGCCTAGGGCGTGTAAGAGTATCGGACTCTTGGTATGCCTAACTTCTAGACAATCGTCAGACCGACCAACAATAGGAAAAATCCAGCAGGGGATTATTGTTGGCCCAATGCTGCTCAACACTCCTAAACCAAGATTTTTGGGGCCCAATAATCAATTACATTTAGGTTTCAAAGCAATTCAATCAATATTTCCAATAATCAAGTCAATATTTTCAACAATCGAATCAATATTCAATACACACGGGATGAATTCATTAATAAATACTTAGGATCATTGGCAAGAGACTATAGAAACATAAAAAGTTAAAAAGAGAAGAATTTTCTTTTGAAATGGGCGCTACTATGCTCGTTTTGGGTGCGATAGCGCCTAATACAGAAATTGGGCTCCAGCGCTCAAAATTTATTTTTCTAAATCTGAATATTTTTGCTTTCAAAATATGCACATTTGAGATTTTTACAAAATATAAAGATGTTTTAAATTTAAAAGAATTATTTCTTAGAAATTTGTAAATATTTTTGAAATCCGAGAGACAAAATTCAAGTTTTAGGGTATCTAAACTAGGGCTTATGGAGAAATGAACACAAGAAGGGATCATGATTTCAAGGAGCAAGAATGGTGTTCAATAAATAAATCCATAGAATTGATGAATTAATGAAAAATCGGTAGAAAATAACCATAAATTTTATCTAACTTTTTATCCAAGAATTCCCACCAAATTCTTCAAGGTAATCCCTCATTTTCTTTCCTCCAACTTCAAATTTGATTTTTATAAAAGATTTGTAAAGATTTGATGGCTAAATTTTGTCTAGAAGCATGTTTATGTGCATGTGTGTGCGTGCAGTGTGTGAAGAAATGTGCAAGAGGTTTCTTCAATTTCTAGTCTTAGTTTAGGGACTTAATTGTAAAAAAAAAATAGTTTGGAGGACCAATTGTAAATAGAGAAAGTTGAAGTGGATGATTAGGATTTTGATACATAATAAAGGTATGACATGTATGCAAAAAGATTTGCTAAGCAAGATGATAATTTGTAAAACTAAAGAAAATATGATAAGGTAGAAATTTGAGTTGGTGCAAGTGGTCCAATGCTATTAAGCCAAAATAGACTAATGAGATTTAGCCAAAAGAGTGCAAAGTGGAGCAACAGAATGTTGCCAATTCTTTTCATCACATGGTAATAGAATTTTGGAAAAATTTCAATTAAACCCTTACGTTTTGTATGTGCATGTGGCTGGTCCTAGGGGCATTTTTAAGGTAGTTATATATATATATATATATTTTAAAAGTTTGTGAAAGAATTTAAGGTGGAAAAATACTAGAAAAATTTGGGGTTTAAAAAGAATTAAAGAATTTTGTGTAACAATTTTAAAACTAATAGAAAAATATTATAGGAAATATTATAGGATAGATATTTTGTAGAAAAATATTTTTAAGTAAAATAAAATTTTGTTAATAGGGTTAGAGGAATTTTACGGGGTATTATAGCAACCGTCTTAGATGGGATAAGACTTTGTGTTTAGTTCTCCTATTTTCCTTATTTACAAAATCCTTTCATCCAATTGCACTTAATTTCTCTTTCAGGCTTTACATGTGGCACTGCATTTGAGTTGCCAAGTAAGGAAGCATTGACTTGAGAAGAAGAATCTCAAGGAGATTTCTAGAAAGTGGCGAAGATGATTAAAACCAACCAAATCCATACGAAATGGAATTCAAAAGCATTCAACAATTAAATAGTAAATAATATATCACATGTTGATCATCTCTTAGGATCAAACTTATGCCAATAAGTAATGGATTAGAGATAGAAAATTACCTTAAAGCAAATTCTTCAACAATTTGATGAAGTTATACTTGATCACCAATGAGGATTCTGTTAAAGTAGTGCTCCGCAGCCAATGAGATTTGGCTTGTAATAACTGCTCTTGTATAAACTATCTTATTTTTTCAATATAAATAAAACGATCATCTTTTTCATATCCTCGTAAATTATCTCATTAACAATCGATATGGAAGAAGTCTTTTGGATCATATAAGGCTATGATGCTAGGTCACACATATAATGGTGATCATGAAATTAGTCTCTAAATGTTTTGATCTTAAATTCTCCAAGTTATAGAATCTTTGACATGATGACATCTTAGATTCGAACAAACTTGCGCTAACAATGCATAATTCAAGGAGTTGAATTATTGTCCCGTTTCATGGGTGATTGATATAGTTGACACCGGTGCATTTTAGTGGGTGCTTGTTGGAAGAATAAGTTCACAAGAACAGGTTCACTAAGAGACCCGACATAGAGAATTCCATGAGGTAGTCGTAGTGATATTTGGTGATGGATTATTCTCTATTTATGATAGTGCATATAATTAGTTTTTAGACTTAAGGGACCATGGTAACTTTATAATAGGTCCTTATTCTTTGATATGCACCTTGATCACTTATTAGCGGATCGCATGAAGTGCACATTGGGAACAAGCTATCTATGTATAGAGATTTGTGAGTTCCAAGATACGATCCGTTTCATCGTCTTCATGAGCAAGAATATCTCCTATATTTTCTATGATGACTCGATTCAAAAAAATTCTTGCGCAGGGTGGTGTGTCGATTTGGAAAAGAGTTTCCAAAGTCAAGAGCACAAACGAATCAATCATTAAGAATAGATGCATAGTTATTGGGCTATTGAGAACACCGAAAATATCTTAACCCTATACCACAATTAGGAGATGAAAAATAGAGGGACCGTATTTGCATGGTATACGTAAGTAGATGATGTTTACACATATTAATTCTCCAATAAATAGGCTCCATAGGCTTGTGGTTAGACATCGACTATGGAGATTGGGTACTTTAGATTTAATAGAGATTATTTTATAAGTAATTAATTATAATGTTTAAAAATCGTAAAAGTTAGCAGCCCATGTCTAATTAACTGATGAACCTAATTGGTCACACGTCTTCCTCGATTAAGTCACTGTATAAATTTAAAGTGGAGATTCTCTAATTGGATTAGAGAAAATCATCTAAATTAGATTTAGGCAAAAGAAGAAAAATTTTGACTAAAAGTCAAAATAGGTTTTCTTGAATAGATTAATTTGCAAAGTCAAATTATTCTAATTAAATTAATGGTTAATTTAATTCAATTAATTGATTCAAGAAGATAATTTAAATTAAGAGGGAAACTATTATTAGTATTTAAAGTTAATTGAAGTCTATATAGCACTTTAATTAATTGTTAATTAAAATGCCATATAGATTTATCCAACTTGGATGCCAAGTGGACCATTGATACTTAAAGAGAAGGATCTAGATTCTTCCCTCCAAAATATCTGCCAACTAAGTATCCAAGTTGGCGTTGATCATACTTTAAAATACCTCCCATAACCATATCAAAAATTCGGCCCCTTTCTCTTTGAGATCAAAAGAAAGCTGAAAACATTTTCCCTCCTAATCTCTCAAGTCTTCTTCATCTTTCTCGCCATAAATTCATACTTGAATCTTTCATCTAACCACAGATTCAAGCGACAATCTAAACAGGAAGAGTAGATTAACATTAGAGGCATGAATTCACATTATTTCAAAAATCAAAAGTTGATCATCCAAATATTGGAAGCTTACGGCCATTATCAAATTGGAGTGAAAGTTTTGGTCCATTAGTGGAAAAGCTCACGAATCTTGAAGCTTTGAGGAGGAATTGAAGGTTTAATCAAGTCTTGGATTAGATCTATTAAGCTTGAAATGGATCAAAGATTGATCAAGTGAAGAGCATAAAACTTCGGATCTTTAGGAGGTGTTCGGCCGAGCTTGTCTAGTCTTGGATCAATATTGGTTTTCTCTCCTTAGATCTAAATTCTATGCTCATATGAGGATCTTTTGAAGGTTTTAGGCCATGATTCATTGTAGTGTCCCATGTTGGGAATTTAATAAAATAGTCACGATTATATAAGCATTGGCCAATGAATCGATGTTCAACCATTAGATATCCCTTTTGAGCGAGTTGTTCATAGCTCAATTTCAAATTGCGCACGATAGATTCTCAGACAAATCTCACATCCTGGGCCCCTAGGCCTAGGGCATGATAAATGACATCAGAGCTGACCACTAGTCGAAGAGAGCTAAGTGCTACACGGGACAAAGTGCTACACATATGGAAGCCATCTCTTGAGCCTGCAGGGCAAAGTGCTACATGCGCGAGAGCCACCTTTTGAGCCCGTAGGAGGTACTCTAGAGTCCCAATGTCTGGTGGGTGATCTTAGGCTTCGTTATGTCGCGATGAGGACGTCGCGTCCTGAAGAAGGGGTGATTGTAGTGTCCCATGTTGAGAATTTAATAAAATAGTCACAACTATATAAGCATTGGCCAAGGAATCTATGTTCAACCATTGGATATTCCTTTTGAGCGAGTTGTTCATAGCTCAATTTTAGGTTGCGCACGGTAGATTCTCAGGCGAATCTCACGTCCTGGACCCCTAGGCCTGGGGCATGACATTCATGTTGATGAATATTTATTCTATTATTTTTTTTTTTTATTTTAGCCCAACCTTCACCCTAAGTTTTTTCAAAGAACCGATGCTATTCCTCACAAAAATTTTGTGGATCTCACAAATCTTCGACTCCTTGAACTTGGATCTCCACAAACTTGAATATAAATTCAACAAAATTTAACTTGATCATCAATTAAAGAATAAAGCCAAATACTCAACTTCTCCAATGCATCAACTTTTGATCATGATCTTCAATGGATTCTCTACAAATTAATCTACCAAGAATACATCTTGTGTATCTACACACCTCACTTGGACCATCAACCAAACTCAACCTACAGTTATACTAGGTGAATTTGGGATAAAAAGAGGAAGAAGATTTAACTTGGAGACAAAGCTAGAAAGGAGTTTGGAGGGAACTTTGAAAACAAAAAATAAAAATAAAAAAATAAAGACTTCTCTTCAGACTTCAATGTTTCAGCCACCATAATTAATTTATATGCCGCATGGCATGAGATGATGGGCAGGTTCTAGGTCCCTAGCTTCATACTTTCTACACCCTCTCTCTTTCTATTGGTCCATATAATCTAAGTGGCAATATTAATTTACATTTATTTAAATTTTCAATTTAAATTAAATCTAAAATAATATTCCAATATTTCATGGGTCATTCCCTCCAATTAATTTCCAATTGAACCTTTCGAATTAACCTTTTATTTAAATAGATCAATTAAATTAACCTCATTATTTAGTGGCCTAATTAAATTAACATTTTGATTCAAGTGACTCAATTTAAACCAATCAAGTTTGACATTGACCAAAATGTCCTAATTAAATTAATGCCTTAATTTATTTTGCCTAATTTATTCAAAATAAATTTCTATCATTTCGACCCCAAACTTTCAATAATTAACAATGAGATCCATCTCCAGATTTCAGTTTGGCCACAAAAATAAGTTACTTGGATGATTAATTTATTGAGATTAATTCAAAAAATTAAACTAAGATTAATTTATCTCTATAAATTAATGTAGTTGATTCGACTAATCAAATTAGTCAACTAACACTTATTCCAATTATCTAACGCTTTAGATAATTCCTTAAAATTCCTAAATGATGAAATAAGGCTTTTATATTAAACCATGTCCCCCATCTCTCTCCATGAGAGTTCTCCACCTTTTGCCATGAGAGTTCTCCATCTCTATCTTTTGGAGTTAATATTCTTATTTCAAAGTACCCCATGCTCTTGCTGGCCCATGCTTTGAAGACAACTCTACCAACTTTGTCATAGCAAACTCTGTTGAGCAGGGAATACTTTTAGTTTTTTCATCTTTCGTCGTCCCTATGTTTCCCTTCGAATATATGTCCTTTGTACTGCTTCTTTTTTGTTCAGATCTTAATGTCTAGTTCTCATAATTTGTTTGTTTCTTTTTTTATTTTAGGTTCTTTTATTTGTAGGTTTATGTGGATATGTTTGCCTGATTCGCGTTCTTTCTTTCCTCATCTGTCTCAGAGAGAGCAGGAAATGGACAACTTGATCGATAGTTTGGTGTTAATGAATGATGGACAGGAGGAGGTCATAATTCTTGAAGGAATTTGGAACTCGAATTCGTTAGACCCAAATCTATTTCTTATTGGCCGCATATTGACATCAAAAGCTTTCATTTTTGACACTTTTCATCAAATTGTTATGAAAATTATTGGAGCAGGCCGACGGATGGAAATAAGACAAATTGGAGATGGGAGAATGTTATTCACTTGCGGACATCCCAGAGATAAAGATAAAGCCGTTAGAGGATGCCCCTGGTCCTTTGACAGACATCTTCTTCTTTTAGTTGGGATTGAAATAGGACAGGGCCCTTGAATAAATACAATTTTTATGTTCAAGGAATTGCCACTTTCTAAGATGACAAAGGAGACAACACAACACATTGGCAATAGAATGGGTATTTTTCAAGATGTCGACCTTGACAGTAATAGTCATAGCTAGTATGAATTTCTCAAAGTTAAAGTTCGTATTTCAGTCAATAAACCATTAATCCAAATCATATGGCTTAAAAATTCAAATGGTGAATTATGTGTTGTTAAAATTCAGTATGAGTACCTTCCTAAATTCTGTTATTTGTGTGGTCCCCTGAGACATGTCATGAGGGATTGTGAAAGCAATACATGAATGCTTCAATCTAGAAAAGCCTTATTTGTATAAGTCTTAGCTCAGGGCAATGATCCCTTCAACTCCACACATACCACTCGAAGCTCAAATGCAGCAATTAGGACGACACCTCGAGGTAGCAACATTTTTGGAAATTTCTCCATGATAGGAAATGGGTCCGCTAAAGATGAATTGATTGTGTCAATCCTGTTGGTGATTTAGATATTCCAATCAATGCCGACATCTCCTACTATGATGGTCTCTTTTCGTTATGCATTAACCATAAAAAGGAAAGTGCATTGGATCCTACCCCATCTCTCTCCATACCTATAAACCAAAATAACTAAAAAACTTTGAGCCCACTTAACAAACCAAAAGATACCAACAAGCCTATTATCTTAAACCCACTATTAATAAATCTGATTCTTTATCTTTTCCTATACAACCTAATACCATTAACAGAAACCATTCCATGAGGTAACTAATATTCTCCACCAATATGAGAAATGGCCCATCTATACCACAAATGCTATCAACCCAAATCAAAAGAGCAAAAAATCCCCAACCTATCAACTAATCATCTGACCTAATGAACCTAACCTTGTGGAAGTCCCTGTGTAATCATCCACAGAACAGTCAATATAATCTAGAAAGACAAAAAGAGGTTTCCCTAGCAAGACTCAATTTGATAGACAAAACATTGTCATCTCTAACGAACAGGGGCAAATAAGGGCTTTGCGAGATAATGATGATGGGGAAACAAGACCAGCCAAGCATGCAAACAAAAGGCTCTTCTTTGGTGAGTGCGATGAATTATCTTCGATCGTGGAGACTGTGATGCAGTCCCACCAATCACATTGTTCTGCTTAAGTTAGAATTGCCAAAGGTTGGCTAACCCTTGGATAGTTCGAGAGCTAAGAGAGCTTCATTGTCATTTTAATCCCTAATTAGTGTTCTTAATTGAAACTAAGATAAATGGAAAAAGAATGAAAAAGATTAGAGATCAGCTTAACATGTTTGGATGTGTCATCCTATTCGAGGGTAAATCAGATGGCCTAGCTTTACTTTGGCGAAAACATTTGTCTATTTTGCTTCGTAGTTTCTTAAAGTTCCATATTGATGCCAAGGTCTATGAGGAGCATATTAAAACAATATAAGAGTCACTAGTTTCTGTAGTAACCCAGATGCTAGCAAGAGGGAAGAGTCATGGAATTTATTACAACATCTAGGGGGTCTAGGTACGACTCCTTAGCTTTGTGTTGGAGATCTTATTGAGGTCCTTCGAGCAGATAAAAAACAAAGTTAAGTGGGGGTGTGTAACTATCAAATTCGCAACTTCTAGGAGATGCTCATAAACTCAGGCCTTCACGTTCTTGGTTATAGTGGATAATGTTATACATGGTGTAACAATCGGGAAGTATTCTTTACTGTTAAGGAAAGAATTGATCGAGCATGCGCTTCTTTTGAGTGGCTTTACTTATTCAGTCATCACTATATGCAGCATATAGGTTGAAGGAATTCTGATCATCTCCCCTTTATTATTGAGTTCTCTAATTCGGCTTTGACTTTCAACAAATGGAAAGCTCAACGGTTTTGTTTCGAAGCTATGTGGATACAAAATGAATAGTACTCTCACATAATGAAGAACTCCTAGTGGGGGATTAATGAGGATGATTCGGGTACAGGGATTATTGACTCCATTCGTAGTTGTAGAATTGGTTTGTTACAATAGGACAAAACAAGCTTTGGTGCAGTCATTTGATAATCTAAAGAGCTACAACAAAAGATTGAGGAGCTGAAATGTGGGGATATTATCGAGAGTACTAAACGACGGATTAAAGAACTACAAGCTGAGCTTGAATATGCTCTGGACAAATAAGAACTTCTTTGTAGATAATGTGCCAAGGCCCATTGGATACGAGAAGGTGACCATAATACTAGCTTCTTTCATGGTAGGTGACCTAGTGCTACAAACAAAATACTATTCAGGGTCTCAGGAATAATAATGGGAAATGTTGTACTGACGTTGAGCAAATGGAGGAGATTGTCATGCATTATTTTCAAGAAATCTTCTCATTCCAGAATCCTAGTATGGAGGAGATTAACAAGGTGATTGGTGCAATCGAGGAAAGGATTGATCTATCTCATGAATTTGCAACTAATGAGATCACCACCTCTCTCAAGCAAATACACCCACTTAAGTCTCCTGAACCTAATGGTATTTTAGTTATTTAGTCACCTCTAGGTACGGCATATGGGTTGTAGGAATTTTGATCATCTCTCCCTTATTATTGAGTTCTCTAATTCAGCCTTAACTTTCAATAAATGGAAAGCTCAACGGTTTCATTTCGAAGCTATGTGGATAAAAAATGAACAGTATGCTCAAATAATGAAGACCTCCCGATGAGGGATTAATGAGGATGATTCGAATACAAGGATTATCGATTCCATTCAAAGTTGTAGAATTGGTTTGTTACAATGGGATAAAACAACCTTTGGTGCAGTTATCTAATAATCTAAAGAGCTACAACAAAAGATTGAGGAGCTGAAATGTGGGGATATTATCGAGAGTACTAAACAGTAGATTAAAGAACTACAAGCTAAGCTTGAAAATGCTCTGGATAAACAAGAAATTCTTTGTAGACAATGTGCCAAGACCCATTGGATACGAGAAGGTGACCGTAACGCTAGCTTCTCTCATGCTAGGTGACCCAGTACTACAAACAAAATACTATTTGGGGTCTCAAGAATAATAATGGGGAATGGTGTATTGACATTAAGCAAATGGAAGAAATTATCGTGCATTATTTTCAAGAAATCTTCTCATCTCAGAATCCTAATGTGAAGGAGATTGACGAGATGATTGGTGCAGTCGAGGAAAGGATTGATCAATGAATGAGTCAAGAATTATCTCGTGAATTTGCAACTAATGAGATCTCCACCTTTATCAAGCAAATACACCTACTTAAGTCTCCTGGACCCAACGGTATGCCTGCCATCTTCTTTAAAAAATTTTGGTCTATTTTAGAGAATGATGTTATTAACTTCATTGTCAACTTTCTTAATAATGGTTGTTTTAATAGAAAACTTAATTTTATCCATATTGTTTAATCCCTAAGTGTAATAGTCCGGAGTCTATCACACAATTTTGTCTGATTAGTCTTAATAATGTAGTTTATAAAATTCCATCTAAGACCATTGCTAATCGTATCAAGCCTCTCATGAATTCCTTGATTGTTGACACTCAATTGGCCTTCATTTCTTCTTGTCTGATAACTAATAATGTTCTTGTCACGTACGAAGTTAACTACTACCTTAAGAATAAGATTGGAGTAAACCTAAGGTACATGACCCTCAAGCTTGAATGAGTAAAGCATATGACAAGGGTTGAATAGAGCTTTCTTCGGGGTATTTTGCTTAGAATAGGTTTTTTGGTGAGAATTATGAATTTAATCATGATTTGCATTTCTGCAGTTTCCTATTCCTTTATTTTAAATGGTTGTTACTTTGGTTATTTTCATTCACAGAGGGGCCTCTACCAAGGGATCTTCTGTCACCATATTTATTTCTTCTTTGTGTAGAGGGTCTTAGTGCTTTTATCAGAAAAAAGAAGCAGATCGTGTACTAAAAGGAGTGGTAGTTAGTCGCAATGCCACGTGTATCTCACATCTCTTATTCATTGATGATACATTTGTGTTCTGTTAGGTGACTTTCGAAACAAGTGATTGTGTCCGGCAAATTCTCCACACCTGTACTTTAGGATCTGGCCAAGAAATTAACTTATAGAGGTCCATTGTGGTTTTTATCAAAAACACGGAGGCCAGAGAATTAAGGAGACAATTGCATATATCTTGGGCATGCACATAGAGGAGAGACACACGAAACATCTTGGTCTCCCAGCTGTTGTGGGCAAGTTAAAAAAAAAAAAAGAAATCTTTAGTTATTAAAGGGATAGAAAGTGGGACAGGATTAGTAGGTGGAGTGAGAAATGTCTTGTGGGTGCTCGGAAAGAAGTCCTTATTAAAGCTGTAATTCAAGTGATTCCAATGTATGCCATGAGTTGTTTCAAGTTGTCAAATGATTTGATTAAAGATATTGAATCTCTCATATCATAGTTTTGGTGGGGTAACAGAGACAAGAAGAGGATTTACTAGATCAAGTGGATGAAGCTTGGTAAATCTAAAAAGAATGGAGGCTTGGGTAACTGGATACTCTTCTTAGCAAAGTTTTTAAAGCCAAATACTTTTCGAATTGCACTCTCTTCGAAGCTCAAAGAGGGAACAACTCATCCTTCACTTGGAAAAGCATTTGGGAAGCGATCTCTATTGTTAGAAGTGGTTCTAGATGGAGAATTAGCGATGGGAAAATGTGAAGATCTAACAGGATGCTTGGCTGCCTTATCTTTCGACTTTTAAGGTCATTTTTCCTCTGTGCCTCTTACCTATAGACGCCAAGGTCAATGTATTGGTGGACCCTCTTGTCGGATGCTGGAATCGAAGCCTACTTGATGACATCTTTCTCCCGTTCGATGTGGATTGCATTCTCTATTTCCCTTTAGTTGCTTATCTAATGAGGATATACTTATCTGGCATTTCTCAAAACTGGTGCTTCTACTGTTCGTAGTGCCTATTTTTGTACTTTGAAATGTAGCATCGAGAGACTGGAACAAATCATGGCTCGATGAGCTCCTTAGGTGTCAGCGATTATGGATTTCTTTGGAAGTGTAGGCTACCCCCTAAAGTCAAGCTGTTCACTTGGAGGCTATGTCGAGACCTTTTACCCTCAAAACATAATCTTTTATGATGACACATTGTTTTAGATGACTTATGCGAGGTGTGTGAAAAAGAATGCATACCATATTACATATTCCTTTCTAGTCGTGTTGCAAGAGTATTGTAGGTAATATCTCATGTTCTTTTCTATGCAATTAATTGTGAATCTTCAACTACGAATGAGTGGGTTAGAATGATTTTTAACAATCTTGATGTTGAATAGTTTGAACTATTCCTTGTGCTGTGTTGGGCATTATGGTTCAATCAAAACTAGCTTTGGAATGGAGAAAAAAGGTTTGTTGTGCATGAAGTAGTCAAACATGCAACAAACTTCCTTGCTAGGTTTCATGACACAACAACTAAGGACATTCCAGTGGTCAGCAATGAAGCTATGCAATGCTGGACTTGCCCAGTTGGGGGAACTTAAAAAATTGACTTCGATGCTGATATTTTTGCTAAAGAAGAAAATATGAATTAGGATAATTGCTAGAAACCAAAGAGGCGAGTGCTTGGCTTGGCGGACTTATGTGGGTAAGGGCTTATTCAAGAGCGAAAAAGTAGAAGCCATGGCGAGCAAGAAGACAGTAGAGCTTGCTGACAAACAACAGTGGAGAAAAATTATTCTTGAGAGTGATTATGCTTTTGTCATTCAAGCTTTGAATCATAGTTTTCCCAACTATTTTGAAATTGGCATGCTTATTCAAGATGCCCATCGTTACGTGACCTTGGCTGAAGAAGGTAAATTTTCTCGTGTCCTTTGGAATGCGAATATGGCAGCTCATATACTCACTAGGAAGGCTCTTAGTGTCTCTTTTGACTCTGTTATTTCAACTCCATTTCTTGAACAAACTTTATCTTTTGACTTCGTTTGAATGATATTTGAATCAACATTTTCCTAAAAACAATAACAAAATAAAATAAGGCTTTTATGTGTGACCTTATAGGTTCACCAATTAATTGGATATGGGCTCACAATCAATTGCAATTTAATTTATGAATATTAAATATTTCGATTAATTAAACTCTTTTAATTAATTCCTTTTGATTTAATCTCTATTAAATCCAAGAGTATACAATCGCCATGAACAATGTTTTAACTTCAAGTCATGGATAAGGTTAAGATATTAATTAGTTCTCTAATAGCCACAATATCTATGAATCTACTCTTAATGGTCGATTCACATTTTGACCTTATCTTTGAAATGATTTTCCAAGTTGTCAAATCATCTTGCGCAAGGATTTCTTGAACCGAGCATCATAAAAGTCATAGGAAATCAATTTAGGAGGTGTTTGATAGGCAATATTAGCCCAATTTAAACTCAATTAAGGTGGCTCAAATGTTGTAAATTTGTGTTTGATAGAAGAGATTGATGATGCGAGCTAGCCCGAATAAGAAGTGTGGCCTGGTGGGCTCTAAATATCAACCCAACTTTTATCTCATGTTTTATCTAGAGATTAATGAATAATGCAATGAGATTATTCATGAAATTACCAAATTACCCTCAAAAAAGCTGTGCTATTTACTTTTTTTAGCCTGACCAAAACTATCACAATTTTCTCTTTCTTCTTTGTCATTCAAATGGAGCTCGTCCCTACCAAAAAATTTTTTTAGTATTAGTGTTAATTATTCTTTTTATTTTTCATATAATCAATATTTAATTGAAAATAATTTATATGTTTTGTAAATAATGTTGGAATCTATACTATCTATAAAGTATGAGACCCCTAAATAATTTTTTTGGTATATTTTTTAATAAGTTGACAAAATTATCCTTATTTTGAAAAGATAATTGAGGTAGTTTTTAAAGATAATGTTAAAAAAAATTACTTATCTATACTTTATACTATATATAAAGCAAGGAGCTAAAAGTAGTTTTTTTCGTATTAGTCATGTTAAAATAAAAAATATAGCCTTATTACAAAAAATAATGACAAAGTAGTTATAGAAAATAATAATAAAATATTTTTCTTTAATTTTTATTTTTTAATATTTATTTTTTTATTTCATTCTTTTCCTCAATTATAATTTTTTTTTCCAACTTTAGTGTCCTCAAATTTGTCTTTCGATCATGTTATTCTACACAATAAATTTAAATAAAAATATTTAATGATTAGGAAAATTTTTCATTATTAAAAATAAAAAAATACTTTTAATTGTGCTAAAAAAAATTGAAGCACATGCATCAAGTGTGCCCAAGTTTCTAGTTCTTTTAGTACTTGTATTCTCTTTTTTGTTCTTCCAATTATATTCTTTTTTCTTTCAAACTTTATTATCTCCAAATTTATTTTGTTAGTCATATTATTCTATGTAATAAATATAAGCAAAAATATTTAAAAATTAAGGAAAATTTATGCTATATTTTAATAATAAAAATTATAAGCATACACATTGTGTGTGTCACAATGACTAATATTTATAATTAAGGTTAATTGTTTTATGAACAGGTGCTTACCGTTAAATAAAGAGGGGGCAAAAAAAAAAAAACCCCACCATTTTCAAAACCATTTTCTTCTAAAGTGGGCCAAACAAGGAAAAAAAATAACTGTAAATTTATAAAGGATAATTTAGTAAATTCACTATCAATATCGTTTAATCTTTTATATCAAATATGCTACTACATTTAATTGGATTATGGCTATCATAAAATTCACATTTTAATCTTCATGAATCTCCAAAAGACCAAATTGTGGTATTTGAGATAAATACCCTATCAAACACCTCCTTATTTTACGAGATTGGTAAATGGAACCTTTAATTGGAATTCACTGGCCTTGATGCTATGACTAGAATAAGCCCAATAAATTCACTATATGACTTATCAATTAAAATCGAATAGTTTATTAACACTTAAATACTTATACATAAAGTTACCGTGGAACCTCAAGTCAAAGAACTAATTATACGCACTGCCTTAAGCTATAGAAAATTCCATTGCTAATGACCTTTAAGGACATTTTATGGATTTCTCTAATTGAATCCTCAGGAAACTTATTTTCTAACAAATGCCCATTTAACATGCATCGATGTGTCTACATTATTCGTCTATGAAACGGGACGAATCCCAACCATTGGTGATTACATTGTGAACGCAAGTCTTTCTGAATTTTAGATGTCCTCGTGTTTTAAATTCTATGACTTGGAATATTTTGAAATAACGACCATGGAGACTTGTTCCATAATCGCCATATTATGAGTGACGAAGCCTCGTAGTCATAAATGATTATGAGGACTTTATCAAAATGCGTTAGATTAGAACATGCATTGGATGAAGATAACCATATGCACATATTAATTAAAATAAGATTATGTTATAAAAGAGCAGTTTTACAAGCCATTATAAATTAACTGCAAGACACCACTCTAACATTCTAAACCTTAGGAGTAGGTGCCTTAGTTAGATAAGAGCTTATTCAATCCCGAGTTAGTGTACTTGAGAAGCTAAACCTAAGAGGAGATTCCTTTTATCAAAGACATGAAAGAGAGGGCTCTGGGCTACTCGAGAGAAAGGCGCAAGGGCTTTCGAAGAGTTTAATGAGTTTCATAGTACCAAAGTGGGTTAGGCTTCCATGATTTATGAGGAGACCACAGGATTGCCATCATATTCGTTAAAGGACTAGTTGTGATAGCTTGATGACTTGCTGCTTCAAGATTTGGGTATTCCTATGAATTTTGATGCATGTGGTGGCACTGGAGAGAGTAGACATTGGCAAAGAAGAAATAGAGTACAATGTCACTCCATGGCTTAGCTTATGCTTTGCTGATGTCTAGATGATTTCTTACCATATTAATTTTAGAAGCTGTTTACAGCAAAATGTAATGACACATGACTTTTTGATATGTAAATGCATTATGTTCTGATTTCACTTGCTTGCTTCTTTTTATGTTAATATTTTGAGCCCTTATTAGTAGTTGAAATTTAGCAGGATTTTTTCTTGCTTCCCATAAAAATGTTTTAGACTTCTAACATTTCTAAGGACACTTAATGCATTATTGATTTTTTTGGGCGAACGCAACATCGATCAGCTTAGATGGTCAACGTCTTATGCTAGGTGCTTCAAGGTCGCCTGGCATCCACTGACTGTGT
>JACFYI010003532.1:28739-66473 GCA_014898755.1 Handroanthus guayacan | reverse complement strand
GCTTGATATCTTTCTCGCTCTGATGTCTTGTGCTTGATGTTCTTTTCCCAACCCTTCTCTTATGGTGGCTCTTTTTTTCTCGCTGTTTGGTTGACAGGTCTATAAACGCAGCTATGATATATGCACTCAACTTTACGAAAAAGAGCTTCTGATGGATACTTCATACCTTTACATTTATGGGTATTGTTCTAACTTCACTTGTGATGATGGGCTAGACATGGAGCTTGTCACTCATATGGTCAACTGTTTCTCAACTTTGGTGTGTTACCTCTAGTTGTTCTGTTGTGCTGATTTGGTTACTTTTTAAAACAACAATGCAGGGTGCAGGGTGCTGATCTCAATGCTCAACAGCTAGCGATTGTTTCTGTAGGTTACTCATGCTTTACTTCATTTATTCCTTGCACATTTTTCTGATTATTTCCTTTGGCCTGCGACTTCTTCGCGCTGACTAGATATTATATCCCATTCTTTATCTTGGACTTTACTGAGACATTCTATAACCACACTAATTTTTATCCTTAACAATAAAACTATTTTTTCCTAGACTTGTCTGTGCAATTTTTGCTTGCTACTTATCTGCATGATTTATTTATCTCCTGAATGGCTTGTAGGGACTCTGTGAATGGCGGGATGTTGTTGCTCGTGCTGAAGATGAGAGCACCGGATATGTTTTGCCTAATAGGACTCTTATTGAAATTGGTATGTACTGCCTATTGCATATTCCAAGTGATTATGGCTTTCTCTAGATTCTCCATCGTTTCTGCAGTACATGTTAATTCATACTGTTTCTGTTGGCTCACTCCTCTGCCTCTTTTCCCTTTATCCTTTCTGATAAAAAGCTAAACAGATGCCTCTTACCACTAGCCAATTGCGTCGGGTTTTGAAGTCGAAGCACCCATATATTGAACGGAATCTTGGTTCAGTCATTAGTATTATAAGGCACTCCATCCAAAATGCTGCTGCATTTGAGGAGGCTGCTAAATATCTTAAAGAAAGACGCTTGGAAATGGTAAGTGTTCAATGATTGAAATGATATGTTCTACTTTTAATTTCCATGGAGGCAATTTGATCAGGGCATTCTATTTCCTGTTCAGATTTCTCTATTGGCTTGAATGAACTGATTGTTTCACCATTTGTTGGAGTTATTAATTGAATGGGCTCAGTGTATTTTTGAGCATATAATGTCAAGAGAAACAAATGAACTTTCTCTTTTCGATTTTTGGTGAAGCAGCTTGGGCAGTGGATTTTGGCTTGTTTATTTCCATTTGTTTCGCATCTTTGCATTTGCTGCAATGATCAGATGAGAATATTTTCCTGAAACTTGAGTTGGGATATAGGTTTAGTCTACTGGGAATATTAGTCATTCACATACGGGGAAGAACAATATGTTATAAAGAAGCATGATTACCCGGTGTTTGTTATGTAAATTTCATGGGGAATCCTATGCAATTTTTTTTTCTGCAAAGGGATCTGTCAGTCAACTGAAAACGGCAGTAGGTTTGGAAAGGTGTTTGATCTTGTTCTTAATTCTTAGCTATTTGATGTCCTTTGGATAAAGCTTGAAATATTGCATAACAACTCCTGGACAAGGTTTCTAGAGGTTTTTTTTCCCCATTTTTCTTGAGCCTTCAATCATGAGTGAGGTATTGAATTAAATTGATAAATCTTTTAGTGGAAGCTTTCGTATTTGGCCACTCTCTTCTGTATTCTTAATTTACTTGCTATTCTTGAACACCAAACTGTCCGACATGTTCCCAAATATAACATGATCATCCTTTACAGGCAAATGAAGAGAACAATATGGCTACAGAAGAGTCTGAAGTATTGCCTTCTGAAACTCCTGAGATATTGAAAGATGCTAATGCTACCAACAACATACCAAATGGAACTTCAAGTAATGATCCTTTAGTTAAGAGCTCTTCAGTTTCCGTACAGCATAAGGACAAGCCTCTGGGCAGCAGGAACCCTAATGCTAAAGTTGCCACAAACATACTGGAAATTTCTCATTCCTCTTCTAGGGAAGAAGTGACAGCAATGCCTGCATGTGGTGACCCGAAAGATACACATTCTAATCTCAATTCATTGCATTCAGTAAGTCTCTTTCTCATTTAAAATTCTAGTTTGTGCATTTGGATGGCTAAGCCCCAAGTATTTATTCAAATCCATGCATAGAAGTTTACCATTTAGTAGCATTTGATAATATTACACTGTTTTCCTCTGAATGGAAGTCCTATTATTACTTCCCATTTGATTAGCCATAGATGGGAAAGTAGTGCAAACTGCTGGATTTGTGGTTCACTGGTTGGTGTGTCTCAGACATTTTGCAAGCAGAATCTTCATTGTAGGCAAAATTGGTATTTACCGAAAAAGCCGATGATTGTGCTTCATTTAGGATCCTTGTGTATAAGAGGACCATCATGCATGATTTTCCTGTAACTTGGCTGCTGCTGGTAATGAATGGCTGGCTGCAGTCAGCATGGTTGACATGATGTCCTTTCTCAAGTGTGCCATCAATACTTTATGGTAAAAGAGTTGCATATTTTTTATTTATTTTTTATTCAGGCTGAAGCAACTGTTCAGATGCTAAAGAAGCCAAGCCGAGCTTTTGGAGCATTGCTTGGAAGTTCAGCAAAGAGGAAATTTGATCCTGATAAAAGGGTAAGTTTTCGAGGTGTCAGTATAAAGTTAGAAGTACCCAGATTCGCTCTGTTGTAGTAAATATGCCATCTAGCGCCGCTTATGCTTGTGGCTTAGCACTATAAGATCCATTCTCTCGTTGACCTGTAGAATATAACTTGATGTTCCTTGATTTGAATGTTTACTTGTATGGTTGAAGCCCAATTTTTGCCATGATTCTGCATCTTTTTTCTCATCTTGATTTTCTACTTCTTCGTTAGATTAAATTTGGTTGATTGCTTTTCATATTTTAGGAAAAAGAAGGCAACAAACTGGAGCAGATAAAATCAACGGTGAGCCTTCCGTTCCATTCATTTTTGGGCACGGATGAAAGACTGCAATCGGACGTTAAAGAGCCTGCTAAGATGTTAGAAGTTTCACATCAAGGGGATGTTTCAGCTCCTCCTACTGGTTCAAATTTAGAAGACGTTATTGTTTTGGATGACGATTCAGATGTTGAGGAATTAGCAAAACGCAACTCTGATGCTTCCTCTAATGATCGGTTGAAACCACTAGAAAACAATGAAGCAGATTCTGCTTCAGAAATTGAGGAGGAAGATGAGCCCATGTCACTCTCCGATCTCTCGTCCAGCTTCCAGAAGTGCTTTCCATCACTAGATCAGACTAAAAATTCCAAGGTGGTTGATAAATCTCAAGCATCGCAGGGTTTCCTTCAGGTGAAACCATTCGACTATGAAGCTGCCCTGAAACACGTGAAATTTGGGGGAGATCCCAAGCCAGAAGCAATGGAAGAAGGTGACGACAATATCAGGAGAAAGGATAGGAAAAAATGTTCAGTCGTAGCCAAGTCACACAAGGATGAGGGAACAACAGATCTCCCACAGGGGAGAAGGCGTCAGGCTTTCCCAGCATCTGGCAATCGCAGTGCAACTTTTCGCTGAATCTCTTGTATGCTTAGCTAATCTGGTAGTTGGAAAAAGAAAAAGATGAAGAAGCGCTGTCAGCTTTGACGACCGCACGGATATGTGAGAAACACTTCTCTGAATTCTTGTAGTTTCTCATGTCACTTCTGGTGGATGGCTATCATGATAGATATTTGATTTGCATTAATCTTTGGTGCCATGCAAAGTTTAATGCATGTCACTTTGCTTTATCTTGTGGGTGCATGTTCTTGCTCGTCTTCTTTTCTTCTTTTAGGGTTAATTACAGTTTACTGTCCTCGACTCTCGTGGTTTTAAAAATTACAAATTAACCTCTCTAAGTTTATGAAATTATCAAATCGTCCATTCTGTTACTTTTTTTATAGAAAATGATGGCATCAATTTTTTCAAGTGAATTTCTAGTTTTACCGTAATGCTTGGTTATTGTAATTTTAGAGACTACAATGCCCTTTATAATTAGAAGATCTCGTGGGTGAGTTTTCTGTAAAATTATATTACTTTAAGGCATTTAATTGTAATTTTTGGAATTTAATACAGCAAATATTTTTCTAATATAATTTTTAAAATAATGTTCTGTGATTTTTTTCTATAATTATTTTTTACAAGAAATTAAGGTTAGTTTTTGTTAATGGATATAATTTACATAAAAAATATTTTTATATATGTAATTCTTAATAATAATAATAATAATAATAATAATAATAATAATAACAATTATTATTATTATTATTATTATTATTATTAGTAGTAGTAGTAGTAGTAGTAGTACTTTAAATAATATGTATTAAATTAGTTCGGGAAATTATTTTAGAATTATTTTAAAAAAATTAGAGAAAAGTAAGGGAAATTGCATTTTTGGTCCCGCAGGATAGGGGTGTTTGCACTTTTGGTACAAAACTTTTTTAAGTTAACAATGTTGGTCCACTTTCTTTAATTTTTTTACACTTTCAGGATAATTCTTCAATTTTCACTACTTTTTTGACTCAATTTTCACACGTGGTAGCCATTTTCTACTAATTTAATAAAATTTGACATGTGAGGAGCATGTGCTACAAATTAAGGGAAAAAGAAAACAATTAGGTTTATGAAAAAAGAGAGAACTTTTGCATGTTTTTTCCTCGCAAGTTCAGGACGTGCTCCTCCCATGTCACATTATGTTAAACTAACGGATAGTGGCTATCATGCGTGACAATTCCTTCAAAAAAGTAATGGAAAGTGGAGGGTTGTCTTGAATGTGTCAAAATATTAAAAAAAAAAAAAAAGTGGCCCAAAAATGTTAACTAAAAAAAGCTTGGTACCAAAAGTACAAATACGCCTGTCTTGTGCTACCAAAAGTGTAATTTTTCAAAAAGTAATTACATAAAATTATTTAAAAACATACAATTTACTTACAGAAAAAATTTAGAGAAAAATTAAAGAAAACTATACAATTTTCTTAAAAAATGATTACATAAAATAACGTCAATTTATCGATATTCTTTATATTAAAGTATTAAATTAAAAAATAATTACAAAAATTATTTAAAAAGATAATTTTCAAAGTATGTCTAAAACAAATTATCTTTAACAATTAAAATTAATTTTAAATTGTGAAATATAATTACAAAAAAGGAGGATATTTATTTGAAACAATTACATCTTACTACCTTCGAAAATTATAAAATTACCAACAACTACCTTGACGGAATATACTGGGTCAAAACGGCCATTTAACTTTTTTCCGTTAAAAACCCTAAGGGAATGAATCATTTAACTTAAAGGGGGGTTAATTTGTAATTTTCAAACCATGAGAATAGTGATTGGTAATTTTTTAATCTCCAAAGATAGTAAAATGTAATTAACCTTTCTTTTATAGTAAGTTTGGATCAAAGGATTTATGAGAAAAATGAGAAGGAAAAGTTACCAAATTTGATGTACAATGATAATCATGTGAGACATTTTTTTTTATTAATTATTTTTTTTTTTCTTTCTTGGCATTTTTATTTCTTAACTTCAAGATCCAAATATAACGTTAATCCCTCTTCAAGAAGATGAAAGAAAGGACCAAATCACAATGGGATAATGACCTCAATGATCTCGGAGGTCAGGTTTAATTATAGTCATCCTTGTGATTTGTAAATAATAATACTTTTTACTGTTAGATTAGTATGGGTTATACTTGCAATGCTTTAATAAATATTTTTGCTTACAAAGATGTCTAATTATAAAATTATGTAGATTGTTTGCAAGATGAACCAAATGCAATGGGCATTTTCAGAATTTTTTAAACTACAAAAATGTTTTTGTAATTAAGTCAAACTTTACGGGTGTTGAAGTAAGTATTCCAATCATTAAATACAACTTAAATAGATAAAGGGCTAGAGCATAAGGGTCTAGATCATGTATTGAGAAAAACAAAATTAGGCCATAATCAGATAGGATGTCATTTTTATAGTTTTGGGGTTTTGAGAAAAAGTGGGCTATGGAAAAAGAAAAGTGCAAATTATGCATTTGTTTGGGTTGTATTTTATATGAGAAAACACAGTGATTGCATATGATGTGATACTTTTTATTTTTATTTTTTTGGTGAGATTATGTTGTTTGGCACAGTGGATCTTACTTTTGGTTAATAAGTTAGGTTGAATATATTTTTGGTCTTAGTGATTTCTATTTTCTTGCATTTAGGACCATAACTTTGAATTTTTTAGGTTGAATATATTTTTGGTCTTAGTTATTTCGATTTTCTTGCATTTAGGACCATAACTTTGAATTTCTCTCATATTTTGTCCTTTCTTCCCCCTCAATTCACTTTTAAGTGGTAGAAACTCGTGCCTCACGTGAATATTAAGTAGATTGGAAAAATCATACTTTTGGTCTAATAACTTAGACCCCGCAGACTTTTGGTCCCAAATTATTAATAACATTTCATATTGAGCGTTTCAATTTAACTTGTCTCTGATATTGCATTTTTTCATTCTCATTCGTCAAATACTTTATGGCAGAAGGTCACTTGAAACTCACGTGTCCATTAGTGCTTGACAACTTGAGATTTAAGAATCGCATAGCTTTCACACACAATTTCTCATCCTTTTTAATTTCATAAACTACACACGCTTACAACAAATATATTTTGCACATAAAACATGAGGGTTGAGGTAAGATGCCAGAAGCTGCATGACTTTGAAGGAATGGATGTAACCCATTGTACAATACAAAGCAAGATTGTTTATAGTTGGGTCGTAAACCAAAGGATTCTCTGGAGCTTCATGAAAATGTTGCTTGTACTATTGAAAAGCCTTATTTGTCAAGTCATAGAGCAGCCACTAAACTTGGTCACAAGGTCGTATAGATTTTTGGATAAGATACCAGACTCAACGTAACTTTTTCTCATGCATGCATGCATGAAATTAGTTTCTCACTTTGTAATTTAGTTTCTCATGTAACTACCTAAGAAGGTTCTCCATCTTTGTTGTTGATTCTGTTATTTCAGTTAGGGTAGTTCTCATTTCACAATTTAGGATTTGTTGCTTGGATAGCACCCCATGTGTTTTTATGAATACCCCTTCTTCTCTATCAATAAATTATTACAGTCTAGTCTTATTTACATGCCTTGATTGTTTTAGATTTCATAGTTTCATACTTCTTTGTATCAAAGATGGTGTCATTTCCCTTCCTGTTGATTGCCTATCTTCCTTATCTTCCTTTTCTGTGGTTTTGTATTTATTTATTTTTCTTCAACTCATTTCAGTCATGGAAATACTTTGAAACTACAATCACTCTTCTCAAACTTCCATTTCCTCCAGAGATGAAACTCTCAACCCTTATTTTCTTTACCCCTCTGATGGCCTTGGTTTAGTTTTGGTTTCTTAGTTATTCACTGGTCATAATTATAATTCTCGGAGCAGAGCTATGCTAATCACAGTCAGTGTGAAGAACAGATTGGGATTCAATGATGGCAGCCTTTCCAGACTAGATGGCAACGCTATTTCGATCACTTTTGCTTCTTGGATCGAAAACAACAATTTGGTGATATCTTGGATTTTGAATGTAGTGTCCAAAGAAATTTCCAACAGCATCATCTATTCTGAATCAGTAGTAGATATTTGGAATGACCTCAAGGATAGGTTTTAATAAAGCAACGGCCTACGTATCTTCCAGCTTCGTAGTGAATTAATGCAACTTAACAATCAATTGCAGTCTACTTCACTAATCTCCAAGCAAGTAGGGACGAATTTAGCACTTGTCGGCCCTCCTACACTTGTGGGGCATGTACTTCTGGAGGAGTCTAAGCTCTTAATTCTCACCATCAAATGGAGTATGTTCTTTCTTCTCTCATGGGCTTGAGTGAATCGTATAGCCAAGTTTGCAGTTAGATTTTGTTACTTGATCCCATGCCTCCTATTGACAAGATCTTTGCCATGATATCACAAGAAGAGAGATAGAGGTAGACTGGGTCATCTGTTAAAGTACCTATACTTTTTCTTTGTTGCAAAGATTGATTATTCTACGCAAACTAATCATAAACAGAATGATCCCTCTACTTCATCTACTCAAAAAGGGTACCAAAGGCAATAGACTTTTTTGTACTGATTGCCAAAGGTCTGGTCACACTATTGACAAATGTTACAGCCTGCATGGTTTTCCACCTGGCTTCAAGTCCAGTCCTTGCCCCTAAATCCCTCTATCTCTCACTCTCACCAAGTCTCTGCTCAATCACCTAATAATGCCACTGAGATCCTCCACAACCTCGACACTGATTAGTGCCACCAACTCCTATCCTTATTGTCCTCCCACATAGCAAACACCAATCCCTCTCCACCTTTACTACCCACTAACAATCAAACTCCATCTCACAGCATAGGTACTTGTTTTTTTGTCTCTGATTTTACTACCTTTCCTCATCTTACTTGGATCATAGATTCAGATGCCTTTAGCCATATATGCTCCAACATGCACTCATTTACTTAAATCTCACTTATACGACAGACTACTGGCATTTTACCTAATAACTTGTCTATTCCTATTCATTTCGATGGCACTATTCCTTTTAATTCTCATATAACACTCATAAATGTTCTATTTGTCCCTCAATTCGACTTTAATCTACTCTCAGTGGCTACTTTGATCAATGGCTCTTGAATGATGGCCTCTGTTTTTCCTGATCACCGTTTGATTGAGGAAGCCAGCTCCTTAAAAATGATTTGCAAGGATAACAAGACTGCTGGATTATACATTTTTCAATATGATCCTCTAACTACTATGTTGGTTAACAAACTGACTATTCAAATTGGTACTACGATTGGGACACTTATCTTATAGAAGAAGTCCTTATTTTATTTTCATTTTGCACCTGATATTCCATGTTGCATTTGTCCTTGCAAAAGCAGCACTTACTTCCCTTTGTATCAAACAACAATTTGACAAAAGCCCTTTTTGATGAAATACATGCTAATGTATGGAGCCTGTACTCTGTATCCTCTTATACAAATCGCATATATTTTTTAACAATAGTTGATGATTGGACAAGATTTACATAGGTCCACCTTTTGCATAGTAAATATGATGTTATCCACATTGTTCCAAGGTTTTTCAACATGGTCTCCACACAATTTCAGTCTGAAATAAAAGTTTTTAGATTAGATAATGCTAAGGAGCTCAGTTTCACTGATTTCTTTCATGAGCATGGTATTTTACCTCAATTCGCCTGTGTGGAAAGGCCACAACAGAACTCAGTGTTGGAAAAGAAATTACCAGCACTTGTTGAATGTAACCACAGTCCTTTACTTTTAGTCCCATCTTTCCTATTCAGCTTTAGGCTAATTGCAGTCTCACTGCTACATATCTAATCAACTGCGTTCCACCTCCCCTTCTTTATCATAAACCCCCCCATGAACTTCTCTACAAACATTTGTTGACTACTCTTACCTCAAAGTGTTTGGTTGCCTTGCATTTGCTTCTACTTTCTCTTCAGCAAGATCCAAGTTCCATCGAAGGGCAAAACTTGTGTGTTTATTGGTTATCCACATTGTATTAATGGTTATAAACTCTATGACTTGTCCGGCCAATCCATCTTCATTTTCAGAGATGCAGCCTTCCATGAAAAAATTATTCCTTTTGAGAAAACTACACCCTTTGATCCTCGCCTTGGTCCTTTTCCTAATCTTGTTCTCTCTCAAACTTTTCTCAATCATAGCTATTCCTTTTACTCTCTTTCTCTAAGCTCTAATCCTTCACAAACATCTCAAAATCCTCCACTTAGGCGCTCCATCGGGCCTACTAAAACATCCCCCTACCTCAGAGAATATCATTGCAATCTCTTTTGAATTGCCTTAAGCAAACACTTCCGGTCCTTAGCCTATATCTCTTAATCTTCCTTATACATCCCTTTCCCCATTATACAAACACTAAGTCCTCAACATTTTCTCTCAATTTGAACCACATTTCTATCATCAAGCTGCTAAATATCCTCATAGGTGTGATGCTATGAAAGCTGAGTTGCAAGCTATGGAGCTAAATAAGACTCAGAGAGTTGTGCCCCCTCCCCCACATAAATATTCTATACAATCTACAAAATAAAATATAGGTTTGATGGTTCAATTGAAAAATACAAAAGTAGATTAGTGCTAATTATACACGATAAGTGGGCATTGATTTTTCGGATACTTCTTACCTGTTGCAAAAGCCAGTGTCAAAATGCTCCTTTGTTAACAATGCTTTCTTACATGGTGATTTGTTTGAGGAAATTTATATGGATTTACCACAGGGTTTTCCCACACACAATGCACCTTCTTCTTCTTTTTCTTCTTTTTCATAGAAACTCGTTTGTAAACTATACAAGTCTATCTGCGGGCTTAAACAGGCCTCTAGACAATGATATTCAAAGTTTTCTCAAGCTCTTATTAATCTTTGTTTTTCTCAATCCAAATTAGATTATTCTTTGTTTACAAAGGGCAATAATCACTCTGTTTTAGTTTATGCTGATGACATCATATTAACAGGGACCATTATTTTAGCTCGTTGCCACTTTGAAGAACTCTCTGCAGTCTTAGTTTAAATGCCCGAAATTCAATATTTTTCTCTAAGACGGGGTATTTTTGTAGAGGATCTAAATTATCTAGACTAACAATTTTAGACCTCATTAAACTAGCACATGCTCTCTTATAAGTAGTTATATAAGTATTAGGATGAATGTGCTCATTATAAGCTTCTTCTTTTTACAACATTGAATACCTACCATTCCATATATGGACACTACTGCAAATGATAACTTGTTGAATGTAAGTAGTTATCTCTCAAAAATTTAAACATGTGTCATCCCAACTACACTAATATTACACTGGTTTTAGTGTTTCGGGTGTTTATTCTCAATAAGGAAAGGCAAAATATAGAACGAAGTCCAATATAGTAAAGATTGTTCTTTTCAACAAATACAATAACAACTCCAGTGCAAATAATACACATACCTTTGTTCTTCAAATTTCATCTCTATCTTTATATCCACATCTTTAGTAAACACTCTTTTCTCTGATTAAGAAAAAAAAAAAGAGGAAATAAAATATGCCCTAGTAAGCAATGGCAAAAGTTAATACAAAAATAAAGATGAAGAGAAAATGTAAAACAAGTAGCTACAATTTTATATAAAATGAAGTTGCAATGTAGAATACTTGAAGTATAAAATTTTAGCATCATAGCACAGTTTCAATAAATGAAGTATAATTGCAGAACACTTCAAGGATAAAATAGCAGGAATGCAGTATAATTTTAGATAATGAAACAGCAAAACACTTCAGGTATCGAACTTTGGCAATGTAGTACAATGTTAGATAAATGAGATATTACTGAAGAACACTTCAAGTGTATAGAGTTCCAGCGTTGCATTTGTTAGGCATATCAGCCTATGTGTGTAATACCTCAACAGGTTCCAATGGCCAATTAGTTATATGCATGTTGTCGAGTCATCCAATGCTCACAGTAATCATACATAAGTAAGTGCAAAGAGAGTTTATGATGATTAAGTTAGCCACATGCATCTGTTTAATTATGCATTTGAATATATATCACCCCAATAATTTTTCTCAAAAACACATATAATGAACTTTATAAAACTAAGAGTCCAAGATTGGAAATCACATGTTATGAAATTGCAAAGTATTTGTGATAATGGAAATCTAAAACTTGAGAGATAATATGATGCTTGTGACACTATGAACCTTGATGCTCGTCACACTATGGACCTTGGCGTGGACTCCTATTGGTTCACATTAAAAGGAAGTTGAACAAAAGCTAGCACCAAACAATTCAAATGCAAAGTACGAGTAGCTCAAGGCCTTGTTTGATATGCTCAATTAGGAGAGATTGGACTGTCAATATAGGCTAATATTGCATTTGATACAGCAGATTGTGGTGATGGGCCTACTCGGCACTAACATCGGGCCCGACACTGTTCACTCAATTAGGTGCAATTAGCAATTGCAGGGTTGGTGTTGGAAAAATAGATTTTGGATATGGGTTGTCCAACAGAGCTGACCCGACTCATATTAATTGAAGGGAGTAGTTAGGAGTTTGAATTTGAAATGACTCACTAGAACTACTCCACCACTAATCATGGGATTAGTGGAGATATGTAAGAGAGAGAATGTGAGATTTGTTTTTGCACTCTCTGCAGAAAAGAATTGATCTGACGACAGAAAAAATTCTCTCTCTGCAGAATTCTCCCTCTCTCTTTTCTCTCAACGTCAGTTTAATTTTTTCTCTCCTAAAGAAAATACCCTCTCATCTATCTTATTACATTTTCTCTCTACATGTATTGTAATAAAGAGAGTTTGTAATAACAAATTGGAAATTAATTACTATTGGTATTTGGTTTGTGAAAATTCGAATTATTTTCCGTAATTGATGATTTAATTCGGACTGAAGAGGTAGTCAAGATCAGTGATTCAAGTCAAATACAATCCGGAGAAAAGGGGCAAGTCAAAGTTAGTGATTCAAGTCCATTAAGATCTAAGACAAGTAAATTTTTGTGTTTTGTTGAAAGCATGATTTGTACACATGTATTGTTATCTTTCATTGGTATCAGAGCCATCTCGGCTCGAATTCTGATATGATCTATGAAAATTATGATTTTTATGTGATTATATCATGTTTTATTTGCATAGAATTAAATTGTATGCTAGAAAATCATGTTTTATTTACATATATTGAATTATATGTAATTTTTTTCTAGCATGTCCATTTATGCCCGAATAGATCCTGGATTTTACTGAATTTTTGTAGCATGATTCATGTTATGACATTTATACAATTAGATAGATCTTTTCGAGATGAGTTCAACCATATATTATGCATAATTTTTGGTGATCCGTGCAATTTTATATGAATTTTTTAAGATAAATTCGTGTATGAAAATATTGTGATATTTTGATATTAAGAAGAACATATTTAAACCCTTTAGTGAATTCCACTTTTGGTATAAAGTGTTTGTTTTTCAAACACATACTTAGAAACCTTAAAATAGAAATCTAACTACACGAATGAGTTTAGGATAGTCGAAAATGGGGGTAACCAGAATCTGGTGGTCGGAAAATATCGGTAGAACGGCACGTGTAGTACATGTGCCCTCAAAACGTGTGAACATGGGTTAGGTTGGTTGTGTGACAATTGCTGCTACGCGTACGGCATGGGCCAATGGCGGTTAGCCATGTAGCATAACCGTCACACATGAAGGTTTTATGGCCAATACGCAGGGCAGTTAACCAGACAATGGTCAAACCAACTTGTCAGATGTGGACCGGCTAATGATAGACACGTGGTGGAGGGTGACACATCCCCATCCACGTGGCAGCCAAGTCACCATGCCATGTCATCATGAAGAGCTTGGTCCAGTCTGCCACGTCATCTGCCATGTTAGATGACACTTAAACTTTCTAACACGTGTCAATGCCACGCCAGCGTACCTGGTTGACTTCTCTTGCCATGTTTATATATATATATAAAAAAAAAAATTGAAAAGCTTGGAACAGTGCTGCACTGCCCCAACCACAGCGGTGGCACACGCTAGCGTGTGAGACCTATTCCGGATGTGATTTTCTACTGAAAAATTCTGACATACTTACATTTTAATTTATGATTGTTTGGTGAATTAAAATAAATATTTCAGAGTAAAGAAAATATTTTTCTTAATTTTGATCTTTTAGAGAATGAAAAATTGAGAAAAATTATTTTACTTAGAGAAAAATTCTGAAATTTTTTATGAGCAATCAGAAAATTAAAATCTAGAGGGTTGGCTATCAGCTTCAAAATTTTGAACACGTGTGAATATTTTGCTCTTAATTACGCTTGAAAGATTTGTCTTTTCACGTAATACTTGATGAGATTGAGCATGATTTGTATTTTGAATGTGTTTTTAAAATTGTGAAATATTAACCCTAATAATTGTTTACCCCTTTTTGATAAGGCAATAATGAGAAAAAATCGACGAGCCATCCGGGGACGAGGTAGAGGTTTCAGAGTTCCCGAACAATATGAGAAAACTACAGAATTTCTCACATATCGAATGAGAGAGCCAAATACACTTCCTCAATATTTTGAAATTATGGAGAGAAAATATAACGAAATCATTTCCTTAGGGGAAATGTGTTTTGTAGGCAATGAGCCTAAACTCATACGAGTTTGGCAATGGTCCTTGCTAGAGAATTTATGAGAAAAGTTTCGTGAAATTCACAATATAGTAGGATATTACAAAACACTAAATGAGGTTAAGGAGGTCATGCTCAACTGGCGGGTTGAGGATACCAAAGAGAAGGTGAAAGTTCTCGTGTCTTGTACACTAACTGATGTGACATGAGGATCACTATGAGAAAGATATCTTTGAGATTTCGCGTGTGCGATAGACTTTCGACCAGTATCGGCAACATGGCTTCATGTGATAGAGTACACCGAGAGGCAATGGTGGGTAGAAGCTTTCAGGGAGAAGAGTGATTATGTACAAGTAGTAGTTTATATTTTCACTCATAATTTTATTTATTCTTCTTATGAGAGATATAATAATTTTCAAGACATTGGATGATTTTGAAATATTATTAACTTTTAAGTACATGTCATCTATTTATTTTATTCCAAGATATGTTCTTGTGAATTATGCAATTTATACTTAATTGAGTGGGAGGGTTTAGATTGATAGAATTAGAGTAATTCTCACCTAAAACTGATTTTGTAACTTAAGAATTAGGTTTGCGATAGCATAACATTTGGTTTATAGATAATGATTGGGATCATAGTGAACTTTCGTATCTATGCCTTATGTTTATTATCATTGAACTTAATTGTGAAAGTGCAAAATTGCATATGTATATAAGATAAACATTATTGTAATAGTCATTCCTTAGTATATAGACCACAACTTGGAAATCAACCATAGCTAATTTGAACATGGAGATGTCACAAACTTAGTTGCACTTGAAGAGCAAATAGACTCTAATGTACAGCACTGCTCATTAAGAGTGCTGAAGCAATCTTGGAATTGCTCATGACATATTGGTATACTTTATTGAGAAGTATATAGGAATTATTGTTACTCACTTGAGCCAGCTGACAATCAAGTTTAACATTTGTAGACTATGTCAAACATGATGTGCTAGTGAAAGGTCAACTAGCCATATTTTTCTTATAAGCAGCATGTGCAAACGTTAATTTAGTCCTTCACTGATTGTTGTTGCATTTGAAAGAAATCGACACATTGTGTCAATGTGAAGTCTTTCTCTCATGATGCACAACATATTGAAGTTGAGGATAAGGAACTTAGTGTTGTTAAGTCCATTAATTGCCTTATGATTGAACCTAGTTCCCAAAAGGCTTCGGGCTTCAATTATGAGAAGAACCAACAAAAAGGCAAGAAAAGTAAGGGAACTATTGGTAGGTCCTAGAAGAACAATTCTAATCTCTACGCTAGATTGTCTGAATCCTATTCTATGTGGATATAAATTTAAAAATAACAAAATATAGGACTAGAGATGATGAAGCTTATGCAGTTTTGTCAAATTCCTCTATGTGTTGGAAATTTTGACTCGTCTGATGTTCTTCATAGGATAAAATCTAAGTTTTTCATTCAAAGACAGTATGGTTGGTGTTTTATAGACACCATTTCTTATGGTAGTGGGCATCTTAGGATTGGTTTCTCAACTGAAACAAACAAGTATTATGCTGAAGATTTTTGGCATATAGGACTAGATCATATTATGCAAGAGAAATGAATCAACTAATAAAATTGAACTGTCGGGTTCATATTTTACTCAGAGGTTGATTTAAATGCTTATGGGCTTTATCTTGCCAAAAAATGATGAGAGAACCACTTAGAAAAGCCACTAGTGCTACATTTCTATTGCAATTAATTCATTCATAGATATTGTTATTTGTGATTTGATGAAAGTGGGAGGCTAGACATAGAACCTTGTATTTTCATTATATTGATAGATTGATTCTTACATTATACTCATGTCCATTTGATCACTCATAAGTCCTAAACACCGGGTTGCTTTAGACATTATAGAAGTAGAGTGGATGATCAAATAGACGAGAATATAACAAATCTTGAGAATTGCCTAAGAGTAAGAATATCTATTTACTTGGTCAATTTGAGGATCTATGTAATGAAAAGAGGACAATGAGATGACTTATCATTTCTCATACACTTATATCAAATAATTCTCTTGTGAGAATGATGGGATGTTGTTAAACAAGACAAGGTCCATGATGGTACAAGTTAACTTGTCAATTTTCTCTTAGGGAGATAAATTTGTTAATTGCAGCTTACTATTTGGATTGTGTGTGTCCAAAGTTGGTACCATCTGCATTATATGAACTCTAGGCTAATATGAGGCTCGACTAAAGTAATCTTAAACTTTGCGAGTCGACTGTTGTATCTTGATAAGATACTAAGAGCAGTCAATATGTTACATGTTCATGAGTGAGAGCGTCGATGGAACTATAGCTAAAATCAATTAACGAAATATATTTGTGAAGAGTGAACCTTCTAGCAGCTGTGAAATAAAGAGAAATCAGACCTTTATTAGGTTGATTGATTCCGAAATTGGCTTTGTAGTAGATGGATAAATGCAATTTTGAGAGAATGTGTTACCACTCAATTCCAGTGGGAGCTATTCCCAAGGAATCAATCCATCAGAAATCTAAATTTGGAAAGGCACTAGGAACAGAATGCCCAAATGTCATTTAGAGATTAAAGAGCATACGTATATTGAATCTAAAATGGACAAAGAAAAGCCTAAGGCATACGTGTAAGGCTTTATCTTATCCCTAAAAGGATGAATGAATGAAAGCAATAGAAAAGAAGGTAGAGTTAATTTGATTGAACCGAGTCTGGGATTGGTTGATCAAACCTTGGGGTGTGTAGCTTTTGAGAATAAATGAGTTCTCAAATATTAAGCAAAAGGCTATGAGCTATAGCACCGGACTAGTGACAAGAGGTTGCACTCAACAATAGTGTTGATAATATATGAATCCTTTTTCACCGGTGGTGAGACTTACTTTTTGTCACTTGATATTAGCCATATTAGCTGACCTAGATATAGAATTACATTAGATGGATGCTTATACTGCTTTTCTCAATGGAAAATTTAAGGATGAAGTCTATTGGGACAACTAGTAGATCTTGTCTTCTGAGCCAAAGATACAAGATCTAAAATTAAAGAGATCAATATATGACTTTAAGCAGTCAACTTGACAATAGTATTTGAGATCTTGTAGAGCTATAATCTCAAATGATTTCATCATGAGTGATGAGAGCATTATGTTTATATCAAAGGTCTAGTAAGAGTTTGTATTCTGTCTCTTTATGTCTAGGACATATTGTTAGCTAAGAATAATAAGGAGTATATCAAATCCATAGAGATCGTTCTAAGAGACCTTTTGTGGTGTCTCAAGAATTGTATATCGAAAGATATTAGAATGATTCAATATGGAAGTTGCAAACCTAGTGATACTCCTATGGCTAAGTATGGAAGTATAAGTCATGTATTGCGCCCAAAGACTCCTAAAAGAATTATAGATGTCCAAAGTACTACATAGAAATATTGTTGAGAGCTTGATGTATACTATGGAGGCATACATGCTTTAATATGTCAAAATCATGGGTCTAAGTAGTAGGTATCAATCTAATCCAACAGGAAAACATCAAATTATCTAGAATGGGATTTTAGAGATATTTAGAGCATACTGCAGATGATTTCCTATGTTATTTAAGGAAAGATCCAAACTGACAAGGATACACAAAATGCTGATTCGCGTAGCAAGAAACTAACTTGTGTATCATTGTCCACAATTGATGTTAAAATTGTGGCATGTACTTCTACAGTACAAAGTGTTTGGGTTAAGAAGTTCTTACGCTATTTGGATATGGTAAGTCCAGTGGGAGCAGTCACAATTTGTTGTGATAATTAATCGACCGTTGCTTGATTGACCATTGCTTGAACAATGACCCCAAATATCATGGTAACCCCAAACACAAAGATATGAAACTCAACTTTGTGAGAGATGTAGTTGAGAAGAAAGAGGTGATGCTCAAATATATGCCTATGCATGCACTGTTGGCTTGTTAAGTCTACTCTTGGGTTGCGTGGAAATAGAGTATTTTATATTTGAACTTGTTCATGTCTTCTTGTTGTACGCTTATCTTATGAAAGATAAATATTTTGATACACATGCTTGATGTGATATCTTATATCTTAAAAGGTATGTCAGACAAGTAGAGATTGGCTCTCTCATACGAACAATCACCTCTGACATTGAGTAGCGCGCAGAGATGAGGCATTTTTTTTATCTGCTTCATACAAATGCCGCCTTACTCTAAGTGTGATTAAGATGAGATTAATATTGAGAGTTCAGTAATCGAAATGGATTACCCACAATCCATTGACTTGTCTATAAACCAGATATGAGCTGTTCTCGAGATTGTTATGAGAAGGATGAATAAAGGAGAAAACTCAAGTTAAGTGTTGGGATACATTTAGACCAAGATCTGTATGATGCTTTATTGAGCACGAGACATACACTTCCAACAAGAAAGAAGCTCATCGTAACACTTGTTTCATACCGTATGTACTTAGAGTGACTATTTGGGCAATGAGCAAATGAGTCCCTATTTTCTCATTGTGTGAGACCTAGAGGTATATATGACTTTATGTGATACCCTTAGTACTTTCAACTATTTCTTGAGTTCTTGTTCCAGTGTTGCTACTTAGCATGCTACTAATAGCCATGAATAATCTGGCAATGCAGTGCATGTCTAGGCAAGTAGCTGAAACGAGGAGAAGAGACTCAAGTTGGAAAAGGAAGACTATTCTTTTACTGACACTGAACTTGTATTTAAGCTGGCCAGCTAATTATGTTTGGGACATAATTGTGAATACATTGGATTAGTAATGGTCAAGTATGCTCTTATATTGAATATTTAAGGGATAAGAGATACGTTGACAAGTGTAGTAAGAAGGAAGTCTAGGGCATAGCAAGATAAAAGTCCTCATTGCATTTTTGGAGATAAGCTACTATATATCCTTACTTGGTGTATAACTTATAGCTCTTGTTCGTTATGCTCACCGGTCACACGACCCATTTATCTGTATGGATAGTATTGAGTTTCTAATTAACTGAGACTCGGGTTCAGCCCGTTTTATGCGAGTGGGAGATGTTGGAAAAATGAATTTTGGATATGGGTCGTCCAAAAGGGCTGACCCTACCCATATTAATTGGAAGGATTAATTAGGAGTTTGAATTTAAAATAACTCCGTAAAACTATTCCACCACTAATCATAGGATTAGTAGAGATATGTAAGAGAGAAAATGTGAGATTTGTTTTTTCCCTCTCTGCAGAAAAGAATTCTGACGATAGAAAATATTCTCTCTCTGTAGAATTCTCCCTCTCTCCCTTCTCTCAATGTCAGTTTAATTTTCTCTCCCTTAAGGAAAATACTCACTCACATACCTTATTACATTATCTCTACATGTGTTATAATAGAGAGAGTTTGTAATAACGAATTAGAAATTAATTACTATTGGTATTTGGTTTGTGAAAATTCGAATTATTTTCTATAATTGGTGATTTAATTCGGATCGAAGAGACAGTCAAGATCAGTGATTCAAGTCAATTAAAATTCGAAAAAAAGGGGCAAATCAAAAGCAGTGATTCGAGTTCATTAAAATCTGAGACGGGTAAATTTTTGTGTTTTGTTGAAAGCATGATTTTATGCATGTATTGTTATCTTTCAGTTGGGCTGGAAATTAGGAGAGATTCTTGAGAATTGTGATGTAAAATGACATTTTCAATCCCTTGTTTACACTTTTACTAAAATACCCTCATTTTACATTTAGTTCCATCACCATTCATTTCTCTCATTCTCTCTCTAATTGCAAGAAATTCGTATGCCCTAGTTTCAAAACTACGAACTCTTTTCTGTCCAAATCGACAGTCATCCACTGCTGTGGAAGGTCAAGATTTCAGCCTATTGAAGACCAACCTCGATGATAGGTGCAGATTAAACCATTTTCAAGGTTGAGAGAGGTTGAGAGAAAGTTTCTCACCCATTTCACTTGTAGATTGCTTGGTGAGTTTTTGTTTTTGTTTTTTTTTAAATATTGTGTGTTTGCTGAATTTTATGTTTTAATGGTGAACTAAGGAGCTTTTTGTTTGTACATGCTATGGTTGGTTATGACAGATTGTGTCTTGAAACCCATCATCTTTTCTTTTCTTTTTTGAGATCTATGTTGAGCTTGTGTTCAACTATCTTGTTTGATACATAACAGGCGATTTTGAATAGCTATGGCACGAAGAAATTTACCTTCATCACTTGTGCTGTTTATTGGGCTAGATTAGGTATGTCGTGGTGTGTAGTATGTTTCACCACCGCTATTTGTATTAAGTCTCATCTGAATGGAATTATTTTGCAAAGTTTCAAATGGTAGAAAGGTACATTGCCGCATAATAAAAGGGATTTGGGAGGAATATAGTTTATCAGTTGAAGCTAATGTGCACAACATTGTTTAAAGTCTCCCAATATAAACTATTGGACTCATTTACATTCAACGTGTCATTTTGCTTTCATACATAGTTATTTATTTATTTATTTTTCCTTTAGACAACTGAAATGTAACTTCAAAGGGTTCTACAGTGTCCAAATCAAATATAAACACTTCAATTTGGGGGTTTTGTTATAGGACACTCCATAAACTGTACGATGGATCAAAACGATAAGATTTGTATCCTTATATGGATTTACATGTTTCTGATCCGAACCACCATTTGCATATGGTGTCTTTATCTATCCTACTGATTATGATTTTGGGGTTCGAGGCGTCGACTGCATAATGACCCTAGGAGCTGGAGTGTAATAAGAAAAATACCTGATCAGGCAAAATATTTGCGCCGCTTGCTTTACGATGACAACAAAGCATGTTTGGGAAATCCTTGCATGGATAGAAATGCCTGCATGAGATTGTGTTATTCACTAGAACATGTTGGGGGTTTGCAAGATGCGAAATATGTGAGTGTGCCAAAAATGGTTGCTATATTTTTATCGATGCTTGCACATCACAAGTCATTGTGAAGCACGATTTTAGACGATCAGGTCAAATAGTTAGCCATTACTTCAAAAAAATGCTTAGAGCGATTCTTAGGATCAGCCAACTTTTGCTTGTTCACGGAAAACCCAGTGACAACACTTGCACAAGCGATACGTGGAGTTGGTTCAAGGTAATTTTTATATGCGCATGTGGTTTTCTATGATATACGAACGTTACATGAGACATTGAAATGGGATTTTTATATATGATAGGGATATCTTGGTGCTTTGGACAGAATGTGCATAGATGTTTGTGTTCGGCAAATAGACAAAGCTAGATACAGATCAAGAAAAGGAGATGTTTCTATTTATGTTCTTGGTGTCTGCAACCTTAGTTTGAATTTTACTTATGTACTTGTTGGATGGGAAGGGTCGGCCCCAGATAGCATAGTACTACGTGATGCTTTGAACAAGCCACACGGTTTGAGGGTTCCTAGTGGTTTGTTATCTTGCATTTTTATATGATTGCGTATGAATTATAGGGTAAATGTGTTTGAAAACATCTAATTATTTATTTTAACTGTGCTAGGTAACTATTATCTTTGTGATGCTGGTTATATGAACTGTGATAGTTTCTTAACTCTATATCGTGGCACGAGGTACCACCTTAGTGAATGACATCTTGGGAACTTGGCTCAGAATTCCTGGGAGTATTTCAACATGAAACATTGCAAGGCAAGCAACGTCATAGAGATGACGCTCTATTTGTTGAAGATTCAATAGGATGTTTTAAGGAGTACTACGTTCTATCCAATTAAAGTACAAAATATGATTATCCTTGCATGTGTATTATTGCGCAACTATATACATATACAAATGGCAATTGACCCACTTGAGGAAACGGTTGATGAGAACAACATGGGTGGTCTTGATATCATGGATGAAGATGTGATTGAAAGTATTGGTACATCAACCCAGTGGAATGAATTTAGAGACGGCTTAGCTGAACAAATGTACAATGCGTGGAGGGGGAACCAAAATAATTAGTACTATCTATGCTAGGAAATAAGATTTTCACATATTGTATTGTCCTTGTCATATGTTTCGTAGACATTATCTATATATATCTGTATAGTTTTCCCCTACGGTGCAAGAAAACATATATTTGTTTCGTTATATCCCCCTATATGGACAATATCCTTCATTATATGATGTGTTGCTCTAACGATTGATATTATATCTCGTTTATGTGTGAACAAATTACTATAATGATATGTGCTATATCTCGTTTTTGTGTGAACATAACATTATCATGCTTGGTGCTTTTGAGGAATTTCATATGCTTTTCGTTTGTAATGGATTATGTGTTGTAAGTGATCAGGGCATGGCACAATCAATGATATCATCAAAGTCAACTGATAGGACTACAAAGGCACTAGCCGAGCCTAGACATTTCTGGACACCGCATGAGGATGAGGCATTGATCCAATCATTGAAGGAACTTTGAGCAGAGGGGTGAAAATGTGATGGGTTGTTTAAAGGAGGCTATATGGTTTGTCTTGAGACCATGATGCAACAGAAGTTGCTAAGTTGTGGCCTCAGCATAAAGCACATTAAGTCAAAGCTACAAGTGTGGAGTAAAACATACACAACCCTTTTAGGTATTCTCAGTACATCGGGGGTGCTGGTGCTACAATGGATCCAAGTACCTTTATGATCGTCGTTGAAAATGAATAAGTCTGGGTCGAATATGTGACGGTACGTTACATTATCAAAATTATCTGTTTTTTGTTTATAAGGTTGCATTTGTGCTTCACATTTCATTGATTGAACAAATTGTCATTGTATTAGGTCCACCCTGAAGTGTGTTCTCTGAAAAATAGGCCTCAACCAATGTACAACAGCTGGGTTGAAATTTTTGGAACTGACAGGGCAATAGGTGTTGGCTCAATTGATGTAGGCGACATTGTCACGAAGTTGTTGAACGAGGCCCGTGCTCCAAATGTAGAGTTTGGCGCAGATGACAAACCACCCTCCACTTTGTACTGCTAGAGAGGGTGCATTAGAGGGTGCCGAATATGAAATTTTGTCAACAGATGCTATGTCCGGATATGCATCTAAGAAGAAGACTAATTCGCTTGGAAAGTGAAAGCATAATGAGGATGTGATTGAGGCCTTCGAATTGATGATAGGAACTTGGATGGAAGACACAAAAGTGGTCCTAGGCAGTATTGCTAATTAACTGAACCATCCAAAACAAACGTAGGCCGAGATGGATTCATCTAGGAGAATCGCTTTATTTCAAGCATTTTGTGACCTCCTTGTACTCTTGTTAGATGACCGGATCAAGACCACGTGTCATCTTGCCCACAGCAAGGGGGATAGGAATGCATTTTGGGGAATGGATAAAGAAGCACGAGGACGTTTTGTAATGATGTTGTTGGGCGCTAATTTCGGGTCATTTGACTAGAGCGTTAGACCTATTTTATTACATATGATGGGGTTTTATCTATCGATCCACACTCAATGGGGATTCCACAAATTTAGATCTTTTGCATATGTTTATAGTGACTTGTCAATGTTTTGCTACAATTGTACATCGTTACTAATTCTTAAGAAAGAATCCTTATATGGCTCATTTTGTGCATATGTATTTATGCAACATGAATGACTTGTTAAGGTTTTGTGAGATTGTGGATGTGATGACTAGATTTGTATAAAGACTTAGAGGAACACCAAATGCACGTTCGGACAGTAGGCTTTTAGTTATGGCGATAAGATATTTTCACCATGGCTTGTATTCCCTGTTTTGGATGTTTCTGGAATATAGGGCTTTTAGCCATGGCAGAAATATTTTTCGCCATGGCTTGTGTTAACTGTTGTCTATACATTACGATAGAGGACTTGAAGTCATGGCGAGAGTATATTTTCGCCATGGTTTATGAGGACTGTTGGGGCACTTCTCCAGAAGCATGTAATTTCATTGTGCCAATTTTTTATTTGTCTTTTTTCCACATTACAATAAATATTATTTCATTAAAAAATAGTGACTTGGATTTAAACCCATTTTATTACTTGGATTTTGTAACACCCCGGGATCCAGGAACGGCCGCCCCTAGGCGGGCAACGCTACCTGTGGGCAGGCGGACCTCTAGCGAGAATAGAATACAAAGGAAATAACTCGGCAACGTATCATCATATATATATATACTCTGAAGAATTACCATGACTATTACATTCTCGAGGCTACTAGCTCCAAAATCTAATCATAACATAATGTACAAATTTTTTCAATTTATTACAATTCCAATGACTACAAGCCATACACAACATCATTCATATAAACTATCAAACTAAACCAAAGCAAACGACTATAAGATATAGCTAATGAGCTCCAGATGCTTATCCACCTACACATGGTAATATATTTGAATAAGTCCACTAATTTAGTAAGAAGCATAGCTATGGAATGGCGAAGAACAATGAATCCAATAGAGAAATAAAGGGGTAATAAGCTCAACAATGAAAGAAAATATGCCAACGATTTGTAATTATCTCACAAACAATGTGAACGAATAGCTCGGCAAGAGCATAAACAATAGCTCAGCAAGAGCATATACGAGCTCAATCAACATAACAATTAGCACAATCGTGCAGTAAGGTAGAATTAATATTTGGTAGATCTGTTACCCTTATAACTTCTATAACAATTAATATGTCAACATGACATTATAACACCTTATCTCTCTACTTGCTACCTCGAGTGGCTACTCAAGGAGCATCAATTTTAAGGCCAGTCGCCGTAACACGATTGATCACGAACCTTAGGACTAACCCTTTGGCACATCTACTCCAGATTTTCACAGGACTATCCACAGTTTGGACCAAGCTTAGGTCCAACTGTTTGGGAGACCTACCAAAGGTTCATCTGTCGGCCCGATGCCGCCCAGTGTTCCTCTTCAGGCTCCCGGGCCCAATAATCAATCGATCAATCGGTTTCCAATCAATACAAATAATCAAATTATAACAATGTGAAGCTTCAACAATAATCGAAGTTTAGACATGATCAATTAATCGAATTCAATTAGAAATTCTCAACAAGAGTCCGAAATAACAAGAAGAAGCTTCATCACCAATTCGAATTTGATCAATTATTTCAATTCGATTTTCAGACATAGAGAAATGTAGGCTTGGATTTGGAAGAGCTTATTGGAGTGAAATACAGACTTATAATAGTAAAAGGAAGTCAAATAAAAAAATTTGGATTTTGATCCGACGCAAATGAATGAACATTTTCATTTTAAAATGATATCAAATTATTCGAACTTATTGTTATTCGAGATAAAATAATCATCAGCAGCGTTTGTCAAATTTGAAATTTATTCCATTCAAACCTTGGATTAGGGAGAAAATCATTTTGAAATTTCTAAAACATTGAAAAGAGATTAAATATGGACATAAAAGACAAAACGGATCAAAATTAAGCTAAAAAACGTTTTGGATTTGGCGCCACTGGGGACCAAAGTGGGTGCATCTCAGCCACTTTGATTTAGCGCCAAGCTAAAAATTAGATTTAGTTTGTTCTAATCATCATTGAGATTTTTAATTTTTAAGTTTTGAAGAAATTTTGGCAAAAATAGCAATTTTGGTGTTTTCAAACTAGCAAGTTGTTTTAGTCCTCTTTTGTCCATGATTTCTACTCCATTAAGTCTCCAACATGATCAAGAATACAATATCATAAGATCGAGCTAAGGTTTCGATGGAATCAAGGGTCCTAAATCAAGAAATTTCAATGATTTCCAACAATACGATTCAATCGGTACAAAAATTAAAATTAACCAATATAAATTCCAATCCATAGCAAGTATGCAAGATAGGGGACAGCTATGATCCTTACCTTTGCTAGCTAATATCCTCAAGGTCTTTGAAGAAAATTCCAACTCCCTAAGCAATTTCCTATCAATCAAAATATAAGTAATTATACCATTATCATCCAACCTATATAGATAATATGTCATCTTATGGCTAGAGTTTCCAACTTACCGAGGGGGTAACCTTACTCTCTTCCCCTTAATGGATTAAAATCTTAAGTGTTCTTGATAATTTGTAGAAGGAAAGAAGAATTTGTTCTTGTGTGCAAAACAAAATAAGTTTGTCTTGAAATTTTTTTCTCTCTTTTCTCTTCTCTCTTTTTCTCTCCCTCTCTCTATTTTTTTCTTCTCATTTTTTGGACCAAAGTGAAGAGAATGGCAGCCAAGATTTGTATTATAAAAGAAAAATTGGAAGGGGATAGATTTGTCATTTTAATTTGTTGAGGCAAGGTGTCAAAATTTAGTGGTAAATTTGCCAATTGAACAATGATTGTGTAAACTTGGCTCTAATTAAATTGCAATTAAAAAAAAAAAAAATATCCCTCCTTAGGATAAGGCAACCTCGGCTAAGCATATGTGTGTATATATTTTGTATGTATTTTGCTTGTCTCTAAAATATATTATAGTGTATAATGTATGGTATAGTGAGACAAGTTTTGGGCTAAATTTTGGGCTATAAGATTAAAAATCATTTCTTAATCCAAAATAATATATACAATAATTTTTTGAGTGTAAAATAAATCTTTTGGAAGCAATGGAATATTTTTAATTGGGAGAAAAATCTTAAATCGGTGAGAAATCGGTTACCGATTAGAGTTTTTCTCAAAAATATTTTAAAACGTTTATCGATTAAAAATTGAGAGTTCAAAAATTAAATTAGGAAAATTTTTGTCTAGAAATTTAATTAGATAAATTTTCTCACTTTAAAATTAAATTAGGAGAATTTTCGGGTTGTTACAGATTTTTTATTAAAAAACTCAAAAGAACATGACACTTTCTATGTTCGGGAGGAAAAGTTAATGTTGAAAAAAACTAAAATAATCTATTTAAAAAGAATAAAAGGGGAATAATAATAAAAGAACTGAAAAATTGGAAAATGGCTTAGCTGAAAATATAGACCCCTATGTTGAAAAAAGCGGGAGTCACAACCCTAATTTTCCCACCAAATGTCAGTTCTTCCTTCTCAGTAGTAGTGCCATTGACTGTAAAAGACTTCCAGGTAAATTTTTCATGTGTTTCTCTATCTAGATATGGAATATTTTCTCTCTCATTAATATGTATTTATCAAATCGAATTTCACACTTCCACAAAAGAGTTTATCGAAATTGGTTCTTTCACAATGGTTCAAATGGTGTAGTTTCCCTTTTGGAATCCAATGTTTTAGTTTCAGTATGAGAGGTTGATGCTTATGAGGAGTGGTATGATTGTGATATTATCTGGATTTTGTTGTGCAAGTATTGTTTTATGTTGGTGGACCTAGTTTTGTGCAAGTATCGATTCATGTTGGTAGACCTACGTACAGTTTCTAATTTTTACGATGTTCTTATATGCACCAATAAATTTGTCTGATATATCTGAATGGATTTTGGTTTAAATAGTGCTACACTTGGTTGAACAGTATATGATACTTTTCTCTTGTGCACAAGGTGTTCGATAAAATGTATAAATGTATTTTCATGTACTTTATAATGGTTTGGTTTTAATGGGTTAATAAGTACGTCACCTTATGGTGTAATTGGGCTATTGGTTGCAGATGGCTCCGAAGGCTAAACGTGCACGGAAGGATCCATCACAATCATTTGATAGGTGACATTTTGTGTCAAAAAGAGCTGTGGAGCGATACCACAATGGCCTAGTTGGGAAAGTTTCGATTGCGGAGCGTGGGTTTGAAAAAGGGGAAGCCTACTATGAGCACATTTACCACACTATTTGAGAACGAAATTGGAAAATATTTATAGCACAATCGGAATCCGGAGTGTTACCACTTGCCCACGAGTTCCACGCTAATGCATCGGAGCACAAGAATTTCAAATGCTTCATCAAGGGACATGAAGTTCCATTCGATAGTGCGTCCATCAATGAATTCTACAATATCCCACCTATAGAGTTGGACAAATACGAGCAATTGTGTTTTGGAGGAATTGATTATGATGACTTGACGAGCACTTTATGCAGTCGAGGTGCACAATAGAAGATTACAAAGGGGGAATACGTTTCTTTCAAATCGAATTGTCTTGACAAGGTTGCAAAGATTTGGCTTTGGTTTGTCTTTACTTGGATGCTACCAACTAGCCATAGCGGTGACGTTGCATGTGATTGAGCTTTACTCCTATACTGTATCATCACTGGAAAGGCAATTGATGTTGGCAATGTTATTTCAGATTCTATTATCCAATCGACGAACTCCACTCGGGATGGCTTGTGGTTTCCAAGCTTAATTACAAAACTTTGCACAAAGGTTGGGGTTAAATGGGATAAAAAAGAAGAGCTAATCCACCGAAGGTAATACTACAATGCTGCAGATAGGGGTGAGCACGGGATGGGACGGGTCGGGATTTTGCATGTCCCGATCCCGTCCCCGTTTTGATTTGGGACACGAGAATGTGTCCTAATCCCGATCTCGATCTTGACTTGTTTCGATTTTTTCCTGTCTCAAAAAAATTGGGACAGGACTGGGACGCAGCTTGTTAATTTTGAACTAAGAAGAAAAAAACAAAAAATAAGATATCAAATCAAAACTTAAAATCAAAATATTAAATTCAACATTTTTAATGTACACTAAATGGCATACAATAAAAATATATTCATTGTTCCACAAAAATAAAGCCGTTGTGCAACCTAAAACATTGACATACTAAATTTAATTAAAACAAAGCTAGTCTCAATCCTCAAATAACAGAAAAATATAGATGACAATTCACAAACCATAGAAAATAGTTATTCTAATGTCAGAGGATCATTAGCTGAACTTGAAGGTCCAATCCTACTGTCACCTGCACAAATAACCAAAATGTCATAGTTAAAGGGATAATTACATTAACCAATCCAAACTATAGGCGTTTTTATACTTTGCAACCTAAACAAAAAAAAAAATTGCCGATCACCACCTGAAGTTCACGAAATTTTGCACATTGCAACCTAAGTGCATTTTCCGGTGAAAAATCATCTCACACGCTATGGACGTGTGAATAGCAAGGCAAAATTGGTGATGAAAAGTTTCACTTCACCACCTGAACTTTATGAAATTTTGCACATTGCAACCTAATAGCATATTCCGGCCTAATATTCCATCGGAAAATGCACTTAGGTTGTAATGTGCAAAATTTCGTGAAGTTCAGGTGGTGATCGGTAATTTTTTTTTGTTTAGGTTGCAAAGTGTAAAAACGCCCCTAGTTTGGGTTGGTTAATGTAATTATCTCTAGTTAAATTAACAATTTAAGTATAAAAATTTAAATAGAATATTATCAAGTAATAAAATCACCTGAAGTAATATTGTCTGTGCTATCAAATAGATCAAAATCTTCATCAACTTTGAAGTGCGTAGGGGATAGCCAATTTTGCGTGCAAATGAGAGCTTTTGTCATTTTCGGCGAAAGTGAACTCCTAAAATGGTCAAGGACATGCCCTCCTATACTAAAGACGGACTCAGAAGGAACTGTGGAAACTGGAATAGCCAAGATATCATGTGCCATAAGGGAGAGAACCTTATATTTTGTTGAATTGATCTTCCACCAACCTAAGACACTAAAATCTCCTTCATCCTCACAAGGCTCCAATAAGTATCTCTCAATCTTAGATTTCTTTTCGACATTGCTTTTTTCCTTTTTTTGTCTTTTTCCACTTATTTAATCTACTTTGAGAAACACTTTTTAAAGTTCTCTTTCCATCAACATTGACATCTTCATCCCCACTCTATATAGAGTCCATATAATCTTCTCGATCAGTAGAGTTGCTATTGATCTCGCAGGAATAAAATTCGTATAAACATGCCATAGTATCTTCAATTCTATTAACCATCAATGTAGCTGTGACCGAATTATAAAGATCCTGAAAAGTCCATTCCACATATTCAAGCTAATATCTAGGATCTAACACAACAGCAACAAGTATCAACGGGTTTATGTTTTCTGGCTTTCCAAAATACTTATTGTATTTGCCCCTCAAATCACACGCCATTATTTTCAAACACGGGTCAGAACTATTAGTCCATTTTATCAACTCAGATTGAATTGATACTAACTCATGAAAACAATTACAAGATGTCACAAATGATGAGCCAAATAAATTACAAGTCACCTCATAAAATATTGCCAAAAATTTAATAAAATTTCGAGCATTTTCCCAATCAACCATTGTTGGTGGCCCACTCTCATTTTTAAAATATAACTTATACCCCTCATCTTCTTCTTCCATCCTTTCAAAAACTTTTTGAAATTTCTCTGCCTGTTCCAACATCGTATATGTCAAATTCTACCTAATTGGTATATCCAAACAAACACTACTCTTACAACTAATTTTTTCTTCTTGAATAAATATTTTGAATCTTTGAAGACGTGATGGAGAAGACCTCACATAGCGAACAGCTTCCCGAATAGAGGAAATTGACAGATGCAAGTCTTTCAAGCGCTCATTAACCACTAAATTTAAGATATGTGCAGAACATCTAACGTGAATGACGTCCCCATCACAAACCAATCCATTCCAACCTCTCAATCTCCTTTTCAGATGATTGATCGCTGTATTATTTGAGCTAGCATTATCAACAGTGATGGTGAATACTCTTTCAATACACCATGCCATCAAACACTTTTCTATAGCCGTAGCTATGGTCTCACCCCTGTGATTTTCAATTTGACAAAAATTAAGAACTCTTTTTTGCAGCATCCAATAATCATCAATGAAATGAGCAGTAAGACACATGTAATTTATATTCTGAACAGATATCCATGTATCAGTAGTAAGGCAAACACGACAATAAGATTTCTTAAGAATTTCTTTGAGCTTTTTCATTTCTTCAAGATATAAATTATAACAATCTCTAGCCATTGTAAATCTCGAAGGAATTGTAAACCTTGGTTCAAATTTGTTTAACAACTTACGAACCCAATGCCTTCTACAACCTTAAAAGCATGTTCATTGCATATGTAATGCCCCGGGGTCGCAGTGCACTTCCGCCCCAATTTTCGGGACATTACTTACAGCCGATAACAGGAATAATTTAACTAAATACTAAAACATAAAATTCAACGGTTAAACGAAAACATAAAATTTATACAAGAACTTAACCTAACTTATAATTTACATCATTTACAAATTCTTTCATCACACTAACCACTCTATTTTACATTCACAATCTATTTACATATATACCATACATAACATTAAATTTTGTCTAAGTACACTCTATTGTACAAAAGAAAAGAAAACTCCCTAATCTAATAACTCAACGCACATATAGTCCACCGTCCGTCCACGTACATGGGTGTTAGTCCAAAGATACCATCCTCCTGGCACTCTAACCACTCGAAAGTGCAAATATACCAGAAACTCGATACTTACCCTTTGCTCGTGGTCATCACAACAAATAAAAAGGGTACATACACTCTCAATCCTGGATCACTCATCTACATAATATAAAAACTAAAGTAAGTCATGTGACTTAGTAAAGATCATAACGGACGTTCAAGGGTTAGGTCTCAAGCAAGAAGTAGTTGTTACCGAGTCAATCGTTGACATTCATATTTAGAACAGTCAATGCAATTACGGTCTCAGAGGTTCAAACAATATTATGAATGTCAAAATCAATTAGGCTGAACTAGTGTTTGGTGGATCTATCAACTTTATATCTTCAAAACAATATCATTCACCTTATTCCTTCATTTGCCTCTCGGGTGGCTGCCCGAGTTAGGCCAGTAAATAGTAGGCACGGTCGATCGCGTGCCGAGCATAACTATTCAAAAACCTACCGCCAGGTTTCCTCCTAGCTATCTCAATAGTGGAGAAGTCTCAAAGGTTAGGTCGATGTGCTGTAACGCCCAACCAGTCCCACCTGTGGTTCTCGGGGCCCAACAGTCAATTAGTAGGGTTTTCATTTTCGAAGCATTCAAGAAATTGTAATACGGTGTCAAATTCGAACAATCAATGCAAGAGAGATTAAGGAATGAGAATCGGGTGTAAGAATTCTATTGGATCATCATATTACATTTAAGGGTTTTGGAGGATGATTTTTTTTAAAGAGTGATTTAAGGAAAACATCAAATAATTAGAGTTTTGAGAAAATTCTGAGGCGGCAGTGATTTTTCAGGTTACTTTAAAAATACGATTAATGAGTTAAAATTAGCAATTTGGTTCTACAATTATCTAGACTCGACAAGCTTTCTAACGGTGATTTTAGATTGAGAATCTGACGAGTAGAACTCTAGTTATAAATTTTTAAAGTTGACTCAAGAATCTACCAAACTCCCGAATCAAATCAGCATGTTTGAGTTTATGAAATTTTCTGGATTGATTTCTTCATGGAATTTAGAGATTCTTGAGCCTATTATTTTCTACACCTATTCTAACGGCTATTTTTGGGGTTGATTTGGCCAAGAAATGAGTGGTTTTCATCGAGTTAAAGTTGGACGATGGGTTAGTATAAGTTCCAGTGGGTACTCTGTTTCCCGAGGAGACTGGCAAGTTCGGATTGAATGGGGTATTTGGCCTTTTTCATTAATGGATTTGGGTGATTTTTGATTCTATTGATAACTACACTTGATAAGGTTTCTAATCGTTGGTTTTGTGGATTTTTTGGACTTGTAGATCTCAGATATGAATTTTTTAAACTTAAGGCTGTGACAGAGACCTTCCCTATTTTTGGTAAAATGGCAGGTTTGTTTCAAACGGATTTATCTTCCATTTCCCTCATTATTTTTGGATGATTCTTGGATCTAACATTATTTAGACTTGAAAAGGTTTCTAATAGTACCTCATTTGAAATTTTTAGACTAGTACAAGTAGTGTTTTCGATTTTTCTAAATGAGGTGAGTGTTCTACCTTTTCTACCCAAGAACAGCCCAAGTTTTCAAAACTTCATTAATTTTGGGAAATCACTTAACCACTAAACCTAAGTGATGATCCACTGAATTCCTTATCACCTTAAGTTAAGATTTATGGTTCCCAGAGTTCAAACCAAGTTATGTTCCATAACAATCATTTAAGAGTAAATAAAGTGGCTCTATGGCCATCACATATTCCATATTCAGTAGCAGCATACAACATAGAATAATATCATTCATAAAGCTTCAAAAAATTAGAACCATGAAAAGAATGGAAACTAAGAGAGTAGGGTATTATGATCTTATCTCTTTTTGTGGTTTATACTTGAGTATTTAAAGGATTCTTTCCACCACTTCACAAGTTCCTAACATAGGAAGATTTTTCTTAAGTTCCATGAAATCTTCAAGTAATTTCTTGCTAAATTCTTAACTGAAACTTACCAATTTTTGGATGAACTAAGCAGGAGAGGAGTCCCCAAGTAAATCCCTTAAGTTAGTTGGTCGGCTTTGGTGGAAGAAAAGTGAAGATGATAGAAGAAAATTTGATCTACACACACAAAACACACTCTCGGTCAAGAGAAAGAAATTGGCTGAATGTTGCTCTTATTCATTTTCTTCCTCATATATTTACTACTCTAGGGTGTATGTATGTACGTATTTTGAAATAGGAGAGTATATAGCATTAAATGTGGGAAATCATGGTGTTGGGAAAGTGACATATGCCATGAGCTATGCAAGGACATTTTTGGAATTCTTTTTTTTTCTTTTTCCACACATGTTCATTTATCTCATACCATATCATATAGTGAGTGTATATATAGGTGTTTTCAACTGAGCTTAACTTTTTTCTTTCTTTTATCTTTGTTTCCAAAAATTAGAAATGGACTTATTTTATGGACTTGAAAATTAAATAGAGGTTTGGGCTCAATTCCTTGGGCCAATGGACTTGGTTTTGGGTTAAAAATATTATATTTAGGCCACGTTTGATTGAAATAATATTTTTGGATGCTAAATCAAAATAATTTTGCCGTTTTAAAATTTTTCGGACAATAACGATTAAATTCGTTTAAAACAATGCCAAATTTTAAAACTCTTAAAACTTAGGGACCAAAATAAAAATTCAAGAATCTTTTGGGCCTAAAATATTATTTTTAAAGTTAATAATGTAGTATTGGTAAGTTTTGGTCGAAAGAAAAATTTTTAAGATGAGTTTTTCTTTTACCAAGAATTTGTAGCCGTAAATTGAAATAATTTTCTTAAAACTAAGGGTCTAAATATATAGTTATGGATAATTTTGGAGAAAATTATAATTTCAATAATTTTTTAATATAAATAGATCCTTTGAGAATGGTAAAATATTTTTAATTGTGGGAAAAATCTCGAATCGGCGAAAAATTAATTATCAATTAAAATTTTTCTCAAAATATTTTTAAAATATTTATTGATTAAATAAGAGGATTTAAAATTTAAATCAAGAAAATTCTCGGGTCTTTACACTCTCCTCCCTTAAAAGAATTTGGTCCCCAGATTCATACCTTATTCAAAGAGGTACGGATATTTTTCCCATATCTTGCCTTCACGTTCCCAAGTCGCTTCCTCTACTTTCTGATTCCACCATAATATCTTGACTTGGGGTATCTGTCGATTCCGAAGTTATCGAATTTGGGAATCTAAGATACGAACAGGTTGTTTTATGTAGATGAGGTTGCTTTGGACTGGCACCTCAACGTGTTCGATGATATGTGAGGGATCTGGGTGGTATTTTCGAAGTTGGGATACATGAAAAACATCGTGAATTCCGATAAGATTAGATGGTAGTTCTAATCGATAGGCGACTGGTCCCACTTGTTCAGTAATTTCAGACGGTCCAGCGTATCTCAGAGCTAGTTTAGCAATTTTTCTTAATTTTCGGATCCCCTTTTGTGGTGAAACTTTTAAGAATACGTGGTCTCCAACCTCGAATTCCAGATCTTTCCGACGTCGATCTGCATAACTCTTTTGACGATCCTGCGTTGTTTTCATATTCTTCTTTATGATTTGTATTTTCTCGATGGCTTTTTGTATCACGTCAGGTCGCGTTCCATTTTCTCCCTCACTTGCTGTTCTCCCAAATTCATCTAGATCCCAGTGTAATGGCGATCTATATTTTCGACCATATAACGCTACGTCTGGTGCCATCTGAATCGAAACTTGATAGCTATTGTTATAGGCAAATTCCACTAAAGGTAAATGCCAATCCTAATTTTCAGAAAATTCAAGACACAGGCTCTAAGCATATCTTCCAGTGTCTGAATAACCCTTTCAGATTTTCCATCTGTCTAAGGACAGGCTGCAGTATTGAAGAGTAACTTTGTCTCCAGATGTTGTAATTTTTTTCATAATCTTGCCGTAAATTTTGGATCTCTATCGGAAACAATACTCTGTGGAATTCCATGTAAATGTATTATTTCCTTAACATAGACTTCGACAAGTTGTTCTACATTGTGTTGGGTCTTGACAGGTAAAAAGTGAGCTGATTTAGTGAGCCTGTCAATAATAACCCAAATACTGTCATAAACTCCTCGGACTACAGGTAAATCTGTTACAAAGTCCATTGTGATTTGATCCCATTTTCCATTTAGAATCGGGAGTGGTTGCAATTTTTCAGATGGTCTTTGGTGTCCTGCTTTGATGAGTTGACAAGTTAGATGCTTCTGAATGTATCTTACTATATCTGCTTTCATTCCTTCTCACCAAAACTTTTGCTTCATGTCTTTGTATATTTTTGTTCCACCAGGGTGCATAGAATATTTACTTTGATGCGCTACAGATATCACTCTTTTCCGTGCTTCCGCAGGAACACACACTCTGCCTTTAAAACGTAATAATCCTTTTTCATCAATTTTGAACTCAGGCCTCATCGTTGTTTTGAGATTCTGTATCCAATTATCCTTTTCCTGAGCTTTCAAAATTTCACTGTATATTTCTGGATAGATGCTCATATTAGTCAATTTACTCTTTCGACTCAGAGCATCTGCAACTACATTTGCTCTGCCAGGGTGATAAGTCGTAATCCTCCAAGAATTCCATCCATCGTCTTTGCCTCAGATTCAGATTGTTCTGACTGAAAATATATATCAGGCTTCTGTGATCCGTGTAAACTGCTATCTTGGCTGCATACAAATAGTGGCGCCACTTTGCCAGGGGCAAAAACAACAGTTGCTAACTCCAAATCATGGGTATGATAGTTCTGCTTGTGAGTTTTCAATTTCCTTGAAGCATACGCAATCACTTTGCCTTTTTGCATTAGTACACATCCTAATCCTTCTTTTGAAGCATTGGTATATACAGTGAATTCTCCCAAATTGTCTGGTAATATTAGTATTGGAGTTGTTGTCAATCTTTTCTTTAGCTCCTAAAAACTTTCCTTGCACTGCTTATCCCAGATAAACCGCTGTTCCTTCTTTGTTAACTGAGTAAGAGGGTCGGCTAATCTAGAAAAGTTCTGAATGGATTTTTTGTAATAGCTTGCCGGTCCCAAAAAACTTCTCACTTCCGTAACTGTTTCTGGTTGCTTCCAATTTAGAACTGCCTTAACTTTTTCTGAGTCCACTTCAAGTCCATCTTGAGATATGATATGACCCAGAAAAGTTACTCTCTTCAACCAGAATTCACACTTACTGAATTTGGCGTACAATTTGTTCCCCTTGAGAGCATGAAGGACAGTTCACAAATGTTCTTCATATTCCCTTTCTGATTTGAAATAAACTAGAATATCATCAATGAAGATCACTACAAAGCAATTGAGGTAGGGACGAAATACTCGATGTATTAAGTCCATGAATGCGACAGGAGCATTTGTCAGTCCAAATAGCATTACCACAAATTTGAAATGTCCGTAATGGAAATTAAATACAGTCTTGAAAATATCTGCTTCTCATATCTTCAGTTGGTAATACCCATATCATAGATCCAATTTGGAGTACACCACAGATCCTTGAAAATTATCAAACAGTTCATCAATGTGTGGAAGGGGATATTTATTTTTTATGGTTACTTTATTCAACTCTCGGTAATCGATACACATCCTTAAAGTATTATCTTTTTTTTCTTTTACAAACAAAACCAGAGCTCCCCAGGGAGAAGAGCTCGGTCGAATAAAACCCTTATCCAATAGTTCTTATAATTGTTCTTTTAGTTCTTTTAACTCTGCTGGTACCATTCTATAGGAAAATTTTGAGAATGGCGTTATCCCAGGGATAGTCTCAATCACGAACTCGATTTCTTTATCCGGGGGTAATGAGTTCAATTTCTCAGGCAATACTTCTGGGAATTCGTTTACTACTTTAACATCTTTTAACTCAATTTTGTCCTGAGGCTTATTTATTAGATAGGCCAGAAATCCTTGTCCTCCATTCCTGATAATTCTTCTGGCCCTCGTTGCGAAGATAGTGGTCACCACACTATTTTTGTGAGCACTATTGGTACAGATGTCGACTTTATTACCCAATTTGACTGTTTTGGCATAACAGTCGACAACAGCCTGATACTGATAAAGCAAATCCATTCCCAGAATAAGATCGTAATCTTGGATTGGCAATTTAATAAGGTCCGCCACAAACTCCTGATTATCTATTGTTATAGGACAGTGAAGGTATCTAATGTAAGTTTTGTAATACCCTCCGACTGGAGTGTGAACTTCGTATGAAGTTTTCATATGTTCTGG
>JACFYI010003532.1:12674-25152 GCA_014898755.1 Handroanthus guayacan | reverse complement strand
CTTTTGACTTTTAGAGATGATCTAGTAACCATACGATATGGATATGTATGAACTGAAAATTCCTGAAATGAATGAAAATGATTCGAATGCAATTTGCACTGAAAATACGTGTTACGTCCCATTCATAATTTTGAAATGTGCTCCAATAATTTCGAATTTTCACTAAGACATAACCCTGTGATTTTAGATCAAAATGTCAGCCAATGAAAATATAAACCAACCTGAGCCTACTAGGAGGTGTGGACGACCTAGACGAGTGACTTCACTGAAACCATGGAACCTAACACCCCTAATGTAAATGAGGATCCAATACCCCGACAAGAACAAACTGATCCAAATCCTCAAGCATAGAATAGACCTGAGCCCCGACCACGGGCCAGAAATCGCCATAGAACCCTTTCCCAAAATAAACCTGTGGCTGAACAACTTCTAACAGTATTTAGAGAAGCGTCAAATCGAGATAGACCACAAGAACCACCAAGACCTAGATTTGAGGAAGAGTCAGAGGATAGGATAATAACTAGATTCTTGAGGTTCAATCTGCCAAACTTTGACGGCGAACCCGATGACAGAAAAGTAGAATCTTGGTTACTGGCGGTTGAAAGGATCTTCCAAGTGCTAAATTACTTAGATGTTCAGAAGATAAATCATGCCACATACTTATTCGAGGGGACTGCGTTTCATTGGTGGGAGATCATTGAGAGGAAATGGGATAGAGAAGGGATTGAGAAAACATGGGGCCGTTTTCGAGAGGAATTTTTAAGAAAATTCATACCACTGGTCGTTAGGGACGCAAGAGAACGAAAATTCATGAGATTGATACAGAGGTCATTATCAGTGGTCAAGTATGAGGCCGAATTCAATCGGCTCATTCATTATGCCCCGCATGTATCAGTGGATGAGAAAAGGCGGAGGAAAAAATTTATTGAGGGATTGCGGCCTGAATTGAGGGAGGCGGTTGCTACAAACCGACCTCAAAATTATAACAGTGCTGTCGAGACAGCAATGGAACTCAAGGTGGAGTTCCAAAAAATTCATAAGATAACTGATAAGAGAAAGAGTAAGTGGAATAAATCTGAATTCGACAAGGGGAAGAAAGGCCACTTCCATAAGAAGCAAAAAATTGGAAACACGTCTGCATCTGTAGACAAAGAAAAAGTCCCAGCAAGTTAAGGAAAAGTGAAGTATAATCATTGCGGGGGCACAAATCATGTGGAGAGTGAATGCTGGAAAAAATTGGGCAAATGTTATGCGTGTGGCAGAAATCAACACACGATTAATGATTGCCCTAAAAGCCAAAAGAATGGAAATACAGGGGCACAGAACCAGCAGCAAGGTACAAGTGGACGCTCCTAGATCAAAGCAAGAGCTTACGCACTGGCGGGAGAAGAGAGTGTAGATCCCACCTAAGTGGTGGATGGTAAGATCACTATTCATAATTTTATCTGTAAAGCTTTCTTTGATCCTGGTGCTACACATTCTTTCATTTTGCATAATTGTGCTGGAAAATTGAATTTACCTTCTGAAACTATGAGTATCACTTATAAAGTTCACACCCTAATAGGAGAATATTATGAGACTAGGATCAGATATCCACACTGCCCTGAAGTCATGGAGAATCAGGACTTTAGTGCTGACCTAATCGAATTATCAATCCAAGATTTTGATCTAATTTTGGGAATGGATTGGTTATTTCAGCATCGTGCTGTTGTTGACTATCATACTAAGACAATTAAATTGGGTACCAGAGTCGGAGTCAGTACCCTGAATGCAAATAAGAACAATGGTATACCTATCGTTTCTGCAATAAAGGCCAAACGGATAATAAGGAAAGAGGGATAAGAATTTCTGGCCTACTTGATTAATAAGCCTCAGGATAAGGCTGAATTGAAAGATGTGAAAGTAGTTAAGGAGTTTTCTGAGATGTTTCTAGAAGAATTAAATTCACTACCCCCGGATAGGGGAATTGAGTTTGTGATAAAAATGATCCCTAGAGTAGCGCCATTCTCAAAGACCCCCTATAGAATGGCATCAGCAGAACTTAAGGAAATCAAAGAATAATTATAAGAACTGCTGGAGAAAAATTTTATAAGACCGAGCTCTTCAACTTGGGGAGCTCCAGTCTTATTTGTGAAGAAGAAAGATGGGTCACTAAAGATGTGTATCGACTATAGAGAGTTGAACAAAGTGATCATCAAGAATAAGTACCCATTACTTCATATAGACGAGTTGTTTGATCATTTTCAAGGATCAACTGTCTATTCAAAGTTGGATTTAAGGCAAGGGTACTATCAGTTGAAAATATGGGAAGCAGATATTTTCAAAACTGCATTTAATTTCTGTTATGGGCATTTTGAGTTTGTAATCATGCCTTTTGGATTAACTAATGCTCCCGCGGCATTTATGGACCTGATGCACCGGGTGTTTCATTCATATCTTGATAAATTCGTCGTAATTTCATAGGCGATATTCTGGTTTATTCCAGAACTGAAGAAGAGCATGAAGAATATTTGACAATTGTTCTTCAAACTCTAAAGGAGTATAAGTTGTATGCCAAATTCAACAAGTGTGAATTTTGACTTGAGAAAGTGACTTTTCTGGGATATATCATATTGAAAAATGGACTTGAAGTGGACCCACAAAAGGTCAAAGCAGTCCAAAACTGGAAAAGACCTGGAACGGTCACTGAAGTGAGAAGTTTCTTAGGATCAGCTGGATATTATCAAAAATTTATCCAGAATTTTTTTAAGTTAGCCGGACCGCTCACGAGACTGATCCAAAAGGACAAGAAGTTTGTGTGGGACAAACAGTGCGACGCAAGTTTCTCAGAACTGAAGAAAAGATTGACAGCAGCCCCAGTACTTGCACTGCCTGATGGGTCAGAGGAGTTTACTGTTTATACTAACGCATAAAAGAAAGGTTTGGGCTGTGTTTTGATGCAAAAAGGCAAAGTGTTCGCCTACGCATCACGAAAATTGAAAATCATGAGGTAAATTATCCCACTCATGATTTAGAGCTAGTGACAGTGGTCTTTGCCTTGGCTAAGTGGTGTCATTACCTGTACGGAGCAAAGATAGAGGTGTTCAATGATCACAAGAGTTTAAAGTATGTTTTCAGTCAAAAGGATCTGAATTTAAGGCAACGACGATGGATGGAATTCGTGCAGGACTATGATTTCACCATCAGTTATCACGTAGAAAAAGCAAACGTCGTCGCTGATGCCTTAAGTCGAAAAGGAAGATTATCAAACTTGAGCTTCTATCCTGAGATATACAGTGAAATCCTGAAGGCTAAAGAGAAGGACAAGTTGGTCCAGAAACTTAAGGGTGAGATGAAATCCGACTTCGGGATAGACACTGATGGATTACTATGATTCAGGAATCAAATTATTGTTTCGGCACAGATAAAGGGAAGAGTGCTATTTGAGGCACATCAGGCCAAGTATTCCGTCCATCCTGGAGGAACGAAAATGTATAAGGACCTAAAACAGAAATTCTAGTGGAAAGGAATGAAGAGGGATATCGCGGAGTATATCCAGAAATGCCTAACTTGCCAGCTTGTGAAGGTGGAGCATTAGAGACTATCTGAAAAGTTACAGCCGCTCCCAATTCCGAGTTGAAAGTAGGAACAAATCACCATGGATTTCATGACAGGTCTACCTGTTGTACGAGGCGGACGTGATAGTATCTGGATAGCGGTTGACAGGCTTACCAAATCGACATATTTTCTACCTGTCAAGACCCAGTATAATGTGGAGAAACTTACCGAGATCTACATAAAGGAGATAATAGTTTACACGGGATTCCTCAAAGTATTGTCTTAGATCGAGATCCAAAATTTACGGCGAGATTATGGAGAAGTCTGCAAGAGTATCTGGGGACAAAATTATTATTTAGTACAGTTGCTTATCCCCAAACAGATGGACAATCCCTGCGAGCATGTGCTCTAAATTTTCCTGGAAATTGAGATAGGCACCTACCGTTAGTACAGTTCACCTATAATGATAGCTACCAAGCCGCAATTTAGATGGCTCCTTATGAGGATTTGTATGGTAGGAAATGCAGATCACCCATTCAATGGGACATTGACGAGATGAAAAGCACTTCGACCTTGGAAAAAGATATACTACGACCTAAGATAATTCAAAAGGCCATAGACAAAGTTCAGATCATTAAAAAGAACATGAAAACGGCTTAGGATCACTAGAAGAACTACGCTGATAAGCGTGAAAAGGATTTGGAGTTTAGTATTGGAGACAGGGTATTTCTAAAAATAGCCCCACAGAAAGGAATACAGAGAATGGGCAAGTCTGAAAAACTGAGCCCGAGATACACAGGACCATTCGAGATCATAGAGAGAATTGGTCCTGTAGCATACCGACTTGATCTACCTCCTAATTTGATTGGGATTCACAATGTGTTTTAAGTATCCCAATTACGAAAATATCACCCTGATTCTTCGCACGTTATAGAACATCTTGATGTTCCCCTCAAGAGTGACCTGTCCTATATAGAAAGCCTATTCGTATCCTAGATTCTTAGGTTTGTGAGCTTAGGAATCATAGGATACCGCAAGTTAAGGTACTTTGGAGAAACCAGAAAGTCGAAGAGGCTACTTGGGAACGTGAGGATGATATGCGAAACAAATATCCTCATTTGTTTAAATAAGGTAAGAATCTTGGGACCAGATTCATTTAAGGGGAGAGGGTGTAATGCCCCGAGATTTCTCTAAATAAAAATATCGAATCATCAATTTCGTAAATCAAAATAATTTCACTAAAATGAAGAACGTTTTAATTTCGAAAACACATATCACATGTTCCAAATATTTTCTCTCAATTAGGCCTCGATTTCTTCAATATTTTCAGTCCAATAGATCTCAATTGGGTCCAAGAAAATGGCCCAAAAGCCAGCCCACAACTTCAGTCTATTTCTTTAATACTTCAAAAAATATACATATAATCAGATTTCAAAAATCTGAAAGGAATGGCAACTGGATTTTTGAGTACAGTCAAGCATGGTGGTTAGTAGAAGTTGGTAAGGACTAAGCTTAATTTAATGCACTAAAAAATCTTGAACAAGTGTTTCCAATTCTTGCAATTATAAATGAAGAAGGGAAGCAAGTTTTAGTCTTTTGCATTCATCTTTTATTTTGCTAAAATTTTCAATTTCCTCTCCCACATTTTTCTTCTCTTACAGCAACTCAAACACGCACACACATTCACAAGTTTTATTAAGTAATTAAAGAAGAAGAAAAAGGGGAATTTAGGTGGTATTCTCTTCATACATTGGGTAAGTTGAGACTTGTTTCATGCTTATATGATTTTGATTAAGTTATGACTAGAGATTTGATCTAAACCTTGTTGTCTTGTGTTAGCCGATTGATCAAACTCGGGAACTCGGAGTATAATTACGGATTAAGTTTGCACAAATAAGACTTATGGAACCTCGTCTTTCTTTTTTATATGCTTATGTGCTTCTCATGATTGATCATCTTATTATGCTGAGCTTATTGTATTGTATTCATGTTGGCTATCGTCGTATTAACTTGTTGCTATGTTCATTATTATCGCTTATATGAGCTCTCGCCTTGAAATAATGATCATATGCCTTGGGAACCTCTTTCATGTCTTCCCTATGCTTGGGCTGAAATTATACTTGGGACCATGGACCAAACGAGGAGGATTTGATGTTAAAACTGAAAGAAAATGGGAAAAATAGATGAAAACGTTATGTTTTAACTTGATTTCGATTTTTTGAAAAATCTTCATTCGTACTCCAAAACGATGATTTAAAAGTGTTTGTGAGCTTAAAAGAATTTTAAAAATGTGATTTTGGATTAAAAATCAAAAGAAAATAACAAGACCAAAAAATGAAAAAATTTGGTCGAGGACTAGCGCTCAAGCGCCCACTAGGCACTTAAGCGCACAAAACGGCGCCCTAGCGCCCGTTCAGAAGTCTGAAAAATGAATTCTTCTAGTAGGCTCAGGGCTTAAGCGCTGAAACCGGTGCTCAAGCGCCCATGAAAATTTTGAAAACCTCTTGATTTCATTTCTAGTCCAGAAGCGCCCATTTGGGCGCTCAAGCGCTCAGATTCGAGGCAAGTACTATTGTTTGGATGCCCCAGTGCCCAAACACGTGCCCAAGTGCCCTTCTCAAAACATTTTTAAACCATTTTCATGATCTTAAACGTGTTTTCGACTTCTTTTCGATAACCCAAGTTCATATCACGTTTTTCTAAATTAAAATTTAGATTTTTATACAATGAATCCTCAAGTCCATAGTCCAAACTCCCAATTTGTTTCGACTGATAGAATTGACCGAAATTCTGAACTGATTTATTATTGCTCTTGGTCAATCAAATATTGTGCCGTGATGGCTTATTGATATAACCGAAATGACTCACTGTTCTTGAACCTACCTAAATGTTTACTGTTAAGCCCTGGGGTTTGTCAGGGATATCTGATACGGGCAATATTGGATTGACTATTAGAATCCCTGAGACTCCCCTACTATTGGATAGATTGGACGAGCCCTGGAGTTAGGGTTCTGAAAGCCTATCTTAAAACACATGGATAGTTGACAGTGCTTTTTTTAGACTGGCTCTTACGAGAGCATTGGAGGGATAAGGATGAATCTGTTTGAAGATATAAGGGTGATAGATCCACCAAAACTGCTTGATTCAGCCTTATGTGACCTGAATGTGATTACTGTTTACTGTTATCGATCTGATATCAACTGTCCTGACCATACTGTACTGCTTTACTGAATCACATTCTTGTCTATTACTATCCTGTTTTACCGTTTGTACTCTTATGTTCCTATTTCTCGCCATAAGTTTTACTGGGCTAGTGGACTCATGATTCCATAATATCATATAGGTTCCTAGACCGATTACTTGACGGACTGAAGCCCTGTTTTGACCACAGATTTGCTTTTGAGATCATGTATATGTTTAGGCCTGTATTATAAATGATTGTACGGATTGGACTGATAGAATTTTGAAATGGAATATTTTGTCTAGATAGAATAAATTGTAATTGTATTTTGGGAATTTTGGCTTGTGAGAACAATATTTTGACATTATAACATGTATGATTTTATGCTTTACGCACTATATTGGATTTAGATTTCTTGTCCGACCGTGAATAATATCCCAAATCACGAGGCAGAATGCTATCGTGGGCCAAGGCGTTATAAAGTCAATCATTGACATTTATATTTAGAATAGTCAATGCAATTAAGGTCTCAGAGGTTCAAACAATATTATGAATGTAAAAATCAATTAGGCTGAACTAGTGCTTGGTGGATCTGTCACCCTTATATTTTCAAAACAATATCATTCACCTTATTCCTCCATTTGCCTCTTGGGTGGCCGCCCGAGTTAGGCCAGTAAACAGTAGGCACGGTCGACCGCGTGCCGAGCATAACTATTCGAAAACCTATCTTCAGGTTTCCTCCTAGCTACTTCAATAGTGAAGAAGTCTCAAGGGTTAAGTCTATGTGCCATAACGCCTAACCAGTCCTCGCTGAGGTTCTCAGGGCCTAACAGTCAATCAGTAGGGTTTTCAATGCAAGAGAGATTAAAGAATGAGAATCGGGTGCAAGAATTCTATTGGATCATCATATTAGATTTATAGGTTTTGCAGGATGATTTTTTTCAAAAAGTGATTTAAGAAAAACATCAAATAATTAGAGTTTTGAAGAAATTCTGAGGTGGCAGTGATTTTTCGGGTTATTTTAAAAATATGATTTGATGAGTTAAAATTAGAACTCGACAAGCTTTCCAACGGTAATTTTAGATTGAGAATCTGACTAGTAGAACTCCAGTTATAAATTTTTAAAGTTGACTCAAGAATCTGCTGAACTCCCGAATCAAATCGGCACGTTTGAGTTTGTGAAATTTTTTGGATTGATTCCTTCATGGAATCTAGAGATTCTTGAGCCTATTATTTTCTACACCTGACAAGGTTTCTAACGGCTATTTTTGGGGTTGATTTGGCCAAGAAATGAGTGATTTCCATCAAGTTAAAGTTGGAAGATGGGTTAGTATAAGTTCCAGTGGGTACTCTGTTTCCCGAGGAGACTAGCAAGTTCGGATTGAATGGGGTTTTTGTCCTTTTTTCCTCATGGATTTGGATGATTCTTAATTCTATTAATAACTACACTTGATAAGATTTCTAATGGTTGGTTTTGTGGATTTTTTGGAAGTGTGGATTCTCATATATGAATTTTTTAAACTTAAGGCTGTGACAGAGACCTTCCCTATTTTTGGTAAAATGGCAGGTTTGTTTCAAATAGATTTATCTCCCATTTCCCTCATTATTTTTGGATGATTCTTGGGTCTAACATCATCTAGAATTGAAGAGGTTTCTAATGGTACCTTATATGAAATTTTTGGACTAGTACAAGTGGTGTTTTTTATTTTTCTAAGTGAGATGAGTGTTCTGCCTTTTCTACCCAAGAACAGCCCAAGTTTTCAACACTTCATTAATTTTGGAAAATCACTTAACCACTAAGCCTGAGTGATGATCTACTAAATTCCTTACCACCTTAAGTTAAGATTCATGATTCCCAAAGTTCAAACCAAGTTATGCTCCATAACAATCATTTAAGAGTAAACAAAGTGGCTCTATGGCCATCACAGATTCCATATTCAACAGTAGCATACAACATAGCATAATATCATTCATAAAGCTTCAAAAAATTGGAACCATGAGAAGAATGGAAACTAAGAGAGTAGGGTGTTATGGTCTTTAGCTTTTTTTGTGGTTTACACTTGAGTATTCAAAGGATTCTTTCCACCACTTCACAAGTCCCTAACATAGGAAGATTTTTCTTAAGTTCCATGAAATCTTCAAGTAATTTCTTGCTAAATTCTTAACTAAAACTTACCAATTTTTTGATAAACTAAGTAGGAGAGGAGTCCCCAAGTAAATCCCTTAAGTTAGTTGGTTGGCTTTGGTGGAAGAAAAGTGAAGATGATAGAAGAAAATTTGATCTAAACACACACAATACACTCTCAGTCAAGAGAAAGAAATTGGCTGAATGTTGCTCTTATTCATTTTCTTTCCTCATATATTTACTACTCTAGGGTGTATATATGTATGTATTTTGAAATAGCAGAGTACATAGAATTAAATGTGGAAAATCATGGTGTTGGGAAAGTGACATATGCCATAAGCTATGCAAGGACATTTTTGGAATTCTTTTTTTTTTCTTTTTCCACACATGTTCATTTATCTCATGCCATAGCACATAGTGAGTGTATATATAGGTGTTTTCAGTTGAGCTTAACTTTTTTCTTTCTTTTATTTTTTTTTTCAAAAATTAGAAATGGACTTATTTTATGGACTTGAAAATTAAATAGAGGATTGGGCTCAATTCCTTGGGCCCAATTCCTTAGGCCAATGGACTTGGTTTTGGGATAAAAATATTATATTTAGGCCACGTTTAATTGAAATAATATTTTTGGATGCTAAATCGAAATTATATCGCTGTTTTAAAGTTTTTTGGACAATAACGATTAAATTCGTTTACAACAGCGCCAAATTTTAAAACTCTTAAAACTTAGGGACCAAAATAAAAATTCAAGAATCTTTTGGGCCTAAAATGTTATTTTTAAAGTTAATTGTATAGTCTTGGTAAATTTTGATTGAAAGAAAAATTTTTAAGACAAGTTATTCTTTTACCAAGAATTTGTAGCCGTAAATTAAAATAATTTTTTTAAAACTAAGGGTCTAAATATATAGTTATGGACAATTTTGGAGAAAATTATAATTTCAATAATTTTTAATATAAATAGATCCTTTGAGAATGGTAAAATATTTTTAATTGTGAGAAAAATCTCGGGTCTTTACAGCATGTCACAAACTCAGCCAAAGCCTTTCTATAATCATTATAATTATATAAATGAGGGACTAATGTTTTTGTCGCGGAAGCATCCCCCTCACAACTTTTGTTGAGATATCTTAACATCGTTTGTCCTTTTTCTTTATTTCTATGTGGAAACTTTGCACATCTTTTCATGTGTTTAACCATACCATTTGTAATATCCCGAGATTTTCCTAATTAAAATTTCAATTAGCCAATTTTCTCAAATTAATTCGATTTCAATAAAACGAAGAATGTTTTAATCTCGAAACTAAGTTTCATGCGTTCAAAATATTTTCTATCGTAAGAGTCTCGATTTCTTACGGAAATTTCAGCCCAATAACATTCCGTAAGCCCAAGGATTGGCCCAAACATAGCCCAACATCAATCACATATTTCTAGCCCAAGTTAAAACAAAAAAAAGAGAGAGAAACATGAAAATCAGATTTTCAATGGCAGCATGGCTCAGCCGAAAAACCCACCTTAATCCATGGGATTTGGTTGCAAAACTTTGACCACTCACTTGCATGCAACCCTCACACTATAAAGAAGAAATATAGGCTTGATACAAGCCATTGTCTTCAAGAATTTCTGCAGAAAAAACTCTTCTTTTCCTCCACTTTCCTTCCACTCTCGGCAGCTCCATTCTTCACCAACATTTGATACTTTCTTAAGTAACAAGAGGGAAACATTGGGGATATCTCACTCCAACGTTGGTAAGCTTAGTACTAGCATGTTAGATTTAGTGATTTTGATGTGGTTATGTGGGAGTTAACTCAAGATTTGGTTGTCATTAGGTGATTGACTCAAAACTTGGAACATCTAGCACTTTGTCAAGACAAGTTTAATCAAGTAAGACTTATGGATTCTCTTCTCTCATTCTTGAACCTATGTTCCATTTCATGTCTTATATGTTATTCCATTTCTAAGCTCATCAGTATGTTATTCATGATGATGTTGTTGATTATTATGAGTTTTTATTGCAAATGAAGATGATTTCCTTGTTATATATGTTCAAAACCATTGACATGAACATCTTAAGCCCTTGATGTTCCTTCAATATCATGACCGGAGCTTTGGAATACTATTGAATCAAGGACCATGGACTATGAGCTGGATTTCACAACCTAAAATCGGATAAAAATGAAAGATACAGACATGATAATATGTTTTGACTCAATTTTTATTTTTGAAAAATCTTTAACCAATATTAAAACCGACGCTTTATAAATGTTTATGGACATGAAACAACCCAAAAAATGTGATTTTGAATCAAAAATAAAAAAAATAAAAAGACAAAAAGGTGAAAAATTGGCTGAGACTCGGCGCACAAGCGCCCAAAATGAGCGCCCCAGCGCCCAGGTAGCGCTCAGGCACTCATAATGAGCGCCCAAGCCCCAGGTCAGGTTGCAAAATTTTTGGGCATTTCAGAGGCTGAGTGCTCAAGCGCCCATCTGGGTGCTCAAGCGCTCAGAGCACTGGAAAATTTGATTGTTTGGGCGCCTGAGCGCCCAAACCAGTGCCCAAGCGCCCAACTCAACAAACTCAAATGCGATTTCTGACCTCGTTTGGTTGAATCAAGTCCGTGTCCGAACTTTTTAAAGTATGATTAAGTTTTCAAAACAATGAAACCTCTAGTCCATAGTGCAATCCTAATTTGTTTGAACTAAACGATTGACTAAGTTTTCGAGAAGTTCATTTAGTCATTGGCAGTCAATCAAACATGCTATATAGCTTCATGTATTTCGATACATTCAAACTGTCCTATTTATTCGTAGCCTACTGAATGATTGTCTATTGGGCCCTGGGGATTTGCATAAGTGTTTGATTGGACAACGTTAGGTTGTCAATCTAAGCTCTTGCAAATTCTCGTCTGTGGAATAATCCAGACGACCCTGGAGGTAAGGTTCTGAGAGGTTACTCTAAAGCACGTACGTTGGCTGTGCTTTACTGTATATGTTGCTCTTTCGGGAGTTTGGAGGGATAAGAATTTTATATGAAAAATATTGAAGATATAAGGGTGATAGACCTACCTAATTACTTATTTCTGCCTTTATAACTTGAATGTGACATTAGTTCTTGTTATCAGCTTGATTTGTTCATTCTGAATTGTTCTGAACCGTTTACTAAAATCACATTCTTGTCTTATTATCGAAATGCTTATTGTTTGGAACTCTTTCACCTCTGTCATTATGCCATAAGTTTTACTGGGTCGTGTGACTCATGATTCTATTATATTATGTAAGATCTTAGGCCATGGATTATCGACTAAAGAAATTAAGCCTGATCTATATAGTTTTCTTTTGGTACTATAATTAAACATGTAATTCTAGCTCGAATAGACTTTTGGACTCGTGGGTTATAATTCGAAGTGGTTGTACCTATTTTGATTAGCTATGTAGTATGAATAAATCCTATTGGTATGAATGAGTACTCCGAGAAATTTTAGTTTGGTTTGTATATATTAGTATCTTTTTTTGGCTTTAGTATGTTTTTCGACCCCGAGTGATGTCCTGGATCACGAGGCGGATGAGCTATCATGGCCCGTGGCTTTACAGGTGGTATCAGAGCCTAGGATAAGAAAACTGAATGGCATAGACTGATAG
>JACFYI010003531.1:10814-33919 GCA_014898755.1 Handroanthus guayacan | reverse complement strand
TAGGGTTTTGGGCTTGAATTGGGCTTGTTTTATGGGTCATTTGGGCTCATTTTTGGGTCAAAAATCGATGAGAAATCGAAATGTGTTTGCTTAAAATTATTTCAGATGCACAAAACCTGTTTTCATTTTAAAATGATGCTTAATTTTGAAATCAAATACATTTTCGATAAATTAATGATTCAAAATTTTGATTTAGGAAATTCTTGAGGTGTCACAATCTCAAAAGACCATAAGACCATAAAGCCATAGCCCTAGAAGAATCAAAAGGGCATATTTATAATAAATGATAGAATAGGATTCCATCTTCAACTAAATTTTCTTTTTTTCTTTATGGGGAACGGCGAAGTACCAAATACCAACAACATTGTTTGTCAGTGATCTTTAAGCACTATGAGGGACACATATATTCTTAAAGAAATTATGTGAGACTCAGGCCTAGGTTTCAATTTTTTATCGTTGTTTTGCATTCCAGTATTCATTTTCAATATGCAATTTGTTTCTTGTATAACTTTCTGTTATATTAATAATATTTTCACTTTTTATTTCACTTATTATTTTTAGTGCTTAAAATCTATTATAGAATAGTAAATGCAAAATAGTATCTATGACAAATACGTGATGAATATTTTTCAACAAATTTTTGAATTTATTATGTTCTATTATACTTGGTTATATTCTTCACAATAGGAGCTCTTTTGTCTTAGCATTCTACACGTAGTCAAATAGCATTTTGTTTGCTTTTCTAATTTTGAGAAGCATTTTGACTAATAAATGGTATTATGTTATTATACTAGTATTATTTCATATAAATACCATATTTCAATTTATTAATCTACTTATGTAACAACCCAAAAATTCTCCTAATTATTAAAATAAGAAAATTTCCTTAATTAAATTTTTAAAATAAAATTTTTTCTAATTTAATTTTTAATCGGTAAATATTTTTAAAATATTTTTGAGAAAAATCCTAATCGGTAACTAATTTTCGCCGATTTGAGATTTTTCTCACAACTAAAAATATTTTATCGCTTTTGAAAATTTTCTTTTATACCCAAAAATTATTTTATGCATTATTTTGGCCCAAAAGAAAATTTTAGCCAAAAATTTTGGCCCAAAAGCTTAAACCCAATTATATTGATAAGCCCAACCCAATACATGATATCTTATACATTATACAAAGCAAATATATATATATATATATGTGTGTGTGTGTGTGTGTGTATGTACATACTTGGCCATAACACTCTTTTGCAAGACAAGATATTTCAATTTTCCAAGCGAAAAAAAAAAAATCCTTATCCAATCAAATTTTCATCATTATGTCAACTTAGCTATTTAGTCTAGGTAGCTTGACAACTTGCACCAACAAATGTGGAAATGACAAATGAATCCTTACTCTTCCTTTATAAAGATAGACTTAGTATTTGCAAGACAACACCCACTCACTTCATTTCTTTGTCTTCCATTTCAAGCACAAGAATTTTATCACCACTTCTAATTTTCTTAAAGCAAACTTTTGGAGCTTTAATAAATAGGAGAAGAAGTTAGGTTGTCACTTGGTAAGTTTTCAATTTTTGATTAAGATTTTATGATAAGGGTTGAAGTGAGACAGGATAACAATCTCTAACACTATGATTGGTTATAGGCATTGCTTGAAAATTTAGCAATTTGCTATCAAATTTTGGATTAGCTAGAAAAGGTAAGAGTTATAGCTATTCTTCCCCCTTTGATATTTGCTATGGTATGAAATTTTTATAGTGATCATTATCTTGGAGAATTTCTTTGCTTTGGACACTTATTCGTATTGAATCATTGGCCTTATTACATGCTATTGTTTCCTTGAGTATGATGGAGGTTTATTGGAGTTAAAATTATGGACAAGAGAAGGTTTAAATCTCTTGAAAATCTAAGAGCACAAAAATGGGTATTTTTGTAAAATTTCTTCCAAAACTTGAAAATTAAAAATCTTGTGATGAGCAGAACAAATTGAGTTTAATTTTTTTCATTTTTAGCACTCTGTTATCATAAAGAACTTAAAAAAAAGTTACTGTTCACGAATTATTGTTCACCGCGCTACCGCGCCTGAACAATGGCACGGATGTGCTCGGGGCAGTAGCTTCGGGCTATTTTTCCGTGTTCGTGCCCGTTTTCGCTCTCAGACGCTCACGAAACAGAACTTAAATTTTGATTTTTTGACCTCTTTTTGCTATTATTCTAAGTCTATATTTCACTCAGTTAAGCTCTCCTAAATTCAAATATATGATTTATGTGTCTAAAATTTGATCCCAATCGATTGATAATGTCCGAACCTCGTTTGAATTTCAAAAATTTAATTCGGACAAATGTCATTCTTTTAAAACCTATTGTGTGAATATTTAATGGGCTCTTGGAAAATCTCAAGAGGGATACTGGGTGGCGTTAGATCGACGATTCATCCCCTGAACGGTTTCCTACTAGTTTATGTAGTTTTATAGAAGCCTAAGATAGATTTTCCAAGGACTAGCCTGTGACACGCAGAATGTCAATAATTATGTCACACTACATGATCGGGTCACCATCTCGCACAGCCACTCGAGCATGGGATTTATGGAGGGATAAGGGTCTTGTATATATTTGGAGTTATAAGGATGACAGATCTACCAAATATTAGTTTTACCTTTGTTATACGATTGTGTGACTTGTTATTATGTTCTTGATTTGTTTTACGCTCTAGTCGAGCTACTCATTTATGCTTGCTTATGAGACTATTACAATCGTTGGCATGCTTTATTTCATCTATCGGTTATTGCCTCTATACCGAATTCATTGGTTTACCTTGTTCCTTTGCCATTCCATAGCTATAATTTTTACTAAGTCAGTTGACTTAATTAATTATGTTACCATGTGTAGGTGAATAAAGTTTGGAAGCTTGTTAGAATGTAAATATGCATTTATGCTTTGTGTTTTCTTTTATAATCAATGACGAAGACGTACGCTTAAGAATAAGAGTTTGTGTATGGCTTGTTATTAGAAGGACTCCTAGTACAACTATAGTTTATAGAGTTTATGTAAATATAGTTTGTTTAGTTTATAGTTGTAATAGAATGACTTGTGATACGTAAAAGATGTCGAGGCATATTTATAAATGTGTTTTGTAGCATTTGTTTAGTTATTTTTTTCCTCTTGTATGTACGTTGCTCTGCTAGAGGTCCGCCTGCCCATAGATAGCGTTGTTGACCTAGGGACGACCATTCTTGGGTTTTGAGGCATTGCAGGTGGTATCAAAGCACAGGATAGGAAGCCTTATAGTTTCTTAGTTCGTTAATATATGTTTTACGATTTTCTTTTACTAATCTCTTTTGCCAATCGCTAACCTGGTTGTGGTTGTTGATTGTGATGTGGGTAGATAGACAAAGGAAAATGAAAGACAGAAGAGTTTAATGATTCTATCCATAACACTAGTGGAAGCAACATAGGACCACTGAAACAACGACGAGTAGATTTTGAAGCTTTACTGGAAGAGAAAGATCGGGAGACTGAGGAAAAGAATTGGGAGATCGAGTACTGGAAGCAGGCATATATGGAGCAGCATAAGTTGTATATGGATTACGGTAGTGGGCCAAGATGGAGATGGAGAAGATAGTGGGTAAGCACCAGGGCCAACACCATAATGTGAATAATATGGCAGCGAGTAACCGATTTCATTTCACCTAGCTGAGACAAAATCTCTTGGGCCAGTTTGATGATACATTTGGATAGGTGGCCGACATTTTATTCGGCATAGAGTGGATGACTTAGGACTACATGAGGGACGAGCACGTCCCAGGATTTGAGAGAGAGAGAGAGAGAAGCCCTGGATGCCAAACCTCTTTGGGAAGAGGATATATGCTTCAGAGGCCAGCCAAACCGGGGGTATGATCATCGATATGCCAAACTTCCCTAGAGTGCCCAGCCGACCTAGAGATGGAAGAGTTGGACCATCCGGCACATCGGGAGGCAAGGGAACTAGCCGGAGGATTAGACATACAACATGCATGAGGACTATTCTTATAACACCCCAAAAATTCCCTTAATCAAATTTTGAAACTTTTGTTAATCTAATGACAAATGATTTTCACAATCATAAAAATCTTCCTTGTAGTTAAATATTTTTACCCATCCGAATGATTTTTCCTTTATATCTCAAAAATTTCCCTAATCAAGATTTTTAACTTTTCATTTTTAAATGATAAATTGTTTTAGCTATCACGAAAATTATTTTATTATTAAAATAATTTATTTTCATCTGAAATTTTTTTCGTACAATCGAGATCTTGTTTAAACCCTGTTTTCAACCCAAAATGGACCTTTTCAGCCCAAGTAATTAACCCAAACCAAGCCCAATACCTTTGACCCAATTTTCAACCTTAAAAAAAAAAAAAAAAGATGGAAGCAGTTGCAAATCAACAACTGCAGATTTTTGGGTAAGGAAAACCCTCACCGACCCCCATCAATCCTATTCAATCAATCAAAAGCTTGGAAATTGCAAGCAGGTCCTTGATTAAGTCTTTCTTGCAAGAAACTCCTTATTCCTTCTCTATAAATGAGCTAAAAAAAAGGTGTTCTTCTCCCATTTTGCAAGACAAAGTAAAAACTCTAGCTTTCTTTCATTTACAAAACATTTCTTGCAATCTTCATAATACCTAAGGAAGAAAGCACTACACTTATCACAAATTACATTCCATCATTTGATAAGGGGAAGGACTGGGGACACTCTCGTTTGTCTTATGGTAAGATGAGGTTAAGTCTAACTTAAGTTGAAATCCTCAATTTTGTTAGGTGTTTGAGCTTCATTATCGACCAAACTCCATTATTAAGAGCTTAGGATGAAAGTAAGATTTAGACATTTTCTCATTTGCTTCACATGTTAAAATCTTTGTTATCCTTGGCTTAAGATTTGCTATAGAGCACAGTGTTTGTTTTTGTGATATTCTTTGATTTCCTTGCTCCATCTCCATTTTGATCGATGACTTGAATCATTTGAATGTTTTTGAGACCTCACTCCTATCATGAATTTGTTCTAAAGACTTTGGACCGTAGGACAAATGTAAAGTTTGAGGCAAAAATGGAAGAAAAATTATTATGGACATAAAATCAAGTTTTTCACTTCAAACTTGAAAAAAAATCAATTTAAAAATCAAAATTCCCAAATCATTGCTTGAAAATGGGCTTTTGGATGTCTGATTTCCAGATAAAAAATATAGAAAAAAGAAAATTTTGAGTTTATGGATTTATAACACCTTTTTTCCAAAAATTTGAAAATTAAATTTGAAACTTAAAAATTAAAAATCTTGATGATGAGCAGAAAATACTAAGTGTAGTTTTTTCACATTTAGCCTTCTGCCATCATAAGGATTCTAAAAAAAAAAAAAAATAGGCGCCCTCGTCCATTCTAGTGACTTCGACTACTGTTTGGGTACCCAAGCGCCCACATGAATGCCCAAGCGCCTAACTCCAATAGCTAAAAGCACTGTTTAAATGCTTGAGCGCCCATTCTAGTGGCTAAGTTTTCATATTCCAACTTCGTTTTGTCAACACGCGTCCATATTTCATATTTTTAAACATGTTTAAGGCCTCGAAATGAAATCTTTTCTAGTCCATGGTCCAAATTCAAATCGTTTGTTTGAATCAATCTATCATTTAAATATATGCCTGTGGTGGCTATATGTTCTGATATGTTCGGACATATTTTAATACATTCAAATATGTTTGTTCCGAAATTCATGCCATGATATGGTCTAATACTTTGAGAATGATCCTATTATTTTGAACCCGAAAGAATGAATAATGTTGGACCTTGGGAATTTTCGGGTGGTATCGGTTTAGACGATATCGGTTGTCAATCTAAATACCTAAAAATTCCTGAATTGTGGGTAGATTGGACGAATACTGGAGGTAAGATTTCGAAAGGTTACTCTAGAGCACGTGAAGTCAACTGTGCTTTAATGAATGAATGATGCTCTTTGAGGAAGTAATGGAAGGATAAGGGTTAAATAAATATTAAATGTTGGAGTTAGAAGAGTGACAAATCCACCAAATGATTATTTCAACTTTAAATATTTATTAACATGAATGTGAAAAGTTTACAAGTTATTGTTTGTAGTGATTATTCTGAACGTTTCGATTCGATATTGTCATCATGTTCATGTTTTGTTCGTGCTATGTTTTTTGCTCATCCTTGTACTCTTCGTCTTATACTATAAATTTTACTTTGTCAGTGGACTCATGATTTTATTCATATCATGTAGGGAATTAACCTTATGGATTAGTGAACTTTGGAGGCTCCCGTTTAAGTATTATGGCTTCTTATGAATCATGTACATGCACTTGTATTTAGTTTAGTTAGTTAGAACTTGTTTGGATCTCGAACATGATAGTGTGTAATTTAGATCCATGGCGTATTTTGGAAAAAATTGGCCTGTAATTTTGGAATATTTAGAATGTTAAGTTATGGATTTTTGCATATTGAATCTTCTGTTTATGGTTTTAGTTAGCTATTTGTCTGCGAGTAGCATTCCGGATCACGGGGCAAAATGTACCAAGATCCCGAGACATTACAATTCCTCCACCACATCCTAACCAGGTGCATATCACGAATCAAAAGCTAGCCTGGATTGATAGGCACTTCGGAGGCCTCAAGGACTTCAACCTAAGTGAGAAGTTCGATCGTATTAAGGCCGTGAGGAGAGATGCTACAGGTGATTATACTGGATTTGGAGTTGCGGGTGCTGGAACGAAGGGTGGCAATGTTGAGAGAGTTAAACGAGAAATACGGGTATTGAGGGTAACTATGGTGATGTTGGTGTTGGAGTTAATGGTATTATAGGAAGTGCGGATGGTAATGATGTCGATATTGGTGGGATTGAGAGTAAACACGAAGAGGATCTCGAGGAGGATCCAGAGGAGGACCTGGATTTCAAGGGTTGATATAGGAGGCTAAAATTGGAAAAATTGTAAATGTATATTAAGTTTTGTGGTAGTAGTAGTAGTAGTACTTGTATAGAGGCTAAGTCTAGTTTCAACTTTGGTTAATATGCTATGTGAAGTTAGCAAGTAAGATAGGAATTCGCATGATACAAAGTGGTTATGTTACCATCTTTTTTGCTAGTTTAATAGATGGTCTTGTAACCACCTTTTGTGTTAAAGTGATATGATCACTTTCTGAATTAATGAACAACGTAACTTTTGTTATATTGCTTAGCCAACTTGGATATTTCATTTCGATATTGTTATGATAGTTTTGATGTTTCATAACAAAATAAGATAATGAAAGAATGCCAAGCAAGGTTGTTTGTTAATTTCAAAATCTAATGGCAACCAAAGAGAGTACGTCAAACGTTGGAACATCTAGAAAATGAGACAGGCTGAGACGTGTCTTATTCGAGAAGGTCCCTATGCTTGAGACCCCGACCTATATAGAGAATAACTTACCTTGAAAGGAGCCTCTTGAGAGAGCACCCCCTCTTAGAGAGAAACAGGCGGTGGACCAACTTTTTACTTTGCTACAGCAATTGGCAAATCAAGGTTGACAATTGGCTAACCAAGGACGAGACAACGAGAAAGATGCTGAGGACAAATTGTTGTCTTGATTTTTAAGATTCAACCTACTGAGATTCAAAGAAGAACCCAACAATCGAAAGGCTGAGTCCTGGCTTAGCAAGATTGAGAAAATATTTTGGGTACTTAACTACACGGAAGAACAATAGGTGAGGTATGCTACATTCGTTCTGGATGAGGCATCACACAATTAGTGGCGAGTTGTGGAACAGAGGTGACTTAGAGGTGAGTTTGATTGAACCTGGATAGGTTCAGGATAGAATTCACGAGAAAACACTTTCCTCTAGTGGTTAGAGAAATGAGGAAAAGAGGGTTTATGAGCTTGATTCAGGAATTTTTGTCGGTGGCCGAATATGAGGCAGAATATAATCGACTGATTTCTATGTTTTGCATGTTCTGGTGGACGAGAGAAGACGAATGAAAAGGTTTGTGGAAGGGCTTAAGCTAGAGTTGAGGTGAGCTTTGGCCATCTGCAACCCCTCTAGCTATGACGGTGCAATCAAGCAAGGCATAAAGTTGGAAGTGGAGTTCTAGGAGTTTTGAAAGATTGAGGATAATAAAAAGAAGAGATGGTTGGGTAAGTCTGACCAAAATAAGGAAAAGAAAGGTTTCTTCAGGAAGAAACAAAAGACGACAGTAGGGAGCCCATCGAGGGCAAAAGGAAAAGAGCCAGTAGCGGCCGAGAGGAAGAGTTGCAACTTCTACGGAGGCACCTCTTGGAAGAAGCAAGGATAGTGCATACCCTGCAGAAATCCGTGGCACTTTGCTAGGGACTACCCTAAGAACTGCAAAAATGCAGGTGCTAGAACACCAAATCAGGGGCAACAGAATGCAGCTAGATGCCCACAAATCAAACGAAGGGCGTATGCTGTGGTAGCCGAGGAGGGAGTGGATCTTACATAAGTGGTACAAGGTAATACCCTAATCCAGAACTTTTTGTGTAAAGTTCGGTTCGATCTAGGTGCCATACACTATTTTATATTTATTGCATGTGCTAAGCGAATAGGATTGATATCAGAAAAAATGAAAACTCTTTATGAAGTCCATACCCCGGTAGGAGGTTATTACGAGACTTGTGTTAAGTATCCAAATTGCCCTATAGGCATAGATAACCAGGAGTTTGTCACACATCTCATCGAATTACCAATCTAGGACTATGATCTCATCCTAGGAATGAATTAGTTATATCAGCATCAGGCCATGGTAAACTGTTTCACCAAAATAGTAAAGTTGGGACGAGGAGTTGAGGTTGGAGTTGGAAACGACTGCAAAGACGGCAAGATAACCATTATCTCTGCAGTCAAGGCTAGAAGGATAATAAGAAAGGGAGGATAAGGATTTTTGGCATATTTGATTAACAAACCACAAGATATTGTGAAACTGGAAGATGTGAGGGTAGTTAAAAAGTTCCCAGAAGTATTTCCTGAGGAGCTAGATTTGTTACCTCCAGACAGGGAGATTGAATTTGTAAACGAAACCCTTCCTAGAATAACACCATTCTTGAAAACACCTTACAGAGTGGTACCAGCAGAGCTAAAAGAGTTGAAGGAACAACTATAGGAACTCTTGGACAAGAACTTTATAAGACTAAGCTCATCCCCTTGCAAAGCTTTGGTTCTGTTTGTCAAGAAAAAGAATGGTTTGTTGAGAATGTGTATCAACTATAGAGAGCTGAACAAGGTGACCATCAAGAACAAATATTCACTACCTACCATTGATGAGCTATTTTATCACCTTCAGGGATTTGTGGTGTACTCAAGGTTAGACTTACGACAAAGGTATTACCAATTGAAAATACGAGAAGCAGACATTCCCAAGACTGCATTCAATTCACGATATGGACACTTCGAGTTTGTTGTGATACTACTTGAATTGACAAATGCCCATGCAGCATTCATAGATCTAATGCATTGAGTTTGCCGTTCATATCTTGATTGTTTTGTAGTAATTTTTATTGATGATATCTTAGTATACTCGAAGTCAGAAAAAGAACATGAAGAGCATCTGCAGATCGTTCTTCAAACTTTCAAGGGGCATTAGCTATACACTAAAGTCAGCAAGTGTGAATTCTGGCTAAATAAGGTAACTTTCTTGGGACATATAATATTCTAGGATTATGTTGAAGTTGATTCAGAACAAGTTGAAGCAGTACTTAACTGGACAAGACCTAAAACGGTTATCGAGATAAGAAGCTTCCTGGGATTAGCAGGGTATTATTGAAAGTTCATTCAGAATTTCTCCAGGATAGCTGAACCATTCACCCAGTTGACCTACAAAGATAAAAAATTTGAATGGAACTGGAAGTGCGAAGAAAGTTTTATGGAATTGAAGAAGAGGTTAATTACAACTCCAACACTCGCACTGCCTAATGCGTCAGCAAAATTCACGGTGTATATAGACGCTTCTAAGAAAGGTTTGGGATGTATGTTGATACGGAAAAGATGAGTGATCACATATGCCTCTAGGAAGCTAAAAAATAACGAGCAAAACTATCCCACTCATGACTTGGAGTTAGCGGCGATAGTTTTTGCTTTGGTCTGGTGGCATATAGGTTGGACCTTCCGCCAAATCTTATCAAAATACATGATATCTTCTATGTGTCCCAATGGCAAAAATATCATTTAGACCCTTCCCATGTCATTGATCACATTGATGTGCCAATTCAAAGCAACCTCACGTACATAGAACAAGCCGTCAGTATCTTAGATTTCCAAGTACGCGAGCTTAGGAATCGTAGGATACCCCAAGTCAAGGTTCTTTGGAAAAATCAGAAGGTCGAGGAGGTCACTTGGGAGCGTGAGAATGAGATGCGTGAGAAGTACCCCCATCTATTTGATTAAGGTACGAATCTGAGGACCAGATTCTTTTTAGGAGAGGAGAGTGGAACAACTTGAAAATTTTTCTAATTAAATATTAAAATAAGAAAATTTCCTTAATTAAAATTTTAAAATAAAAATTTTTTTAATTTAATTTTTAAACCCTCGATTTTCAATTAGTAAATATTTTTAAAATGTTTTTGAGAAAAACACTAATCGGTAATTGATTTTTCGCCGATTTGAGATTTTTCTCACAATAAAAAATATTTTATCATTTTTGAAAATTTTCTTTTACACCCAAAAATTATCCTATGCATTATTTTGACCCAAAAGAAAATTTTAGCCCAAGAACTTAAACCTAATTACACTAATAAGCCCAATCCAATACATGATATCTTATACAGTATACAAAACAAAAAAAAATTATATATGTGTGTGTGTGTGTGTGTGTGTGTCTACTCAGCCACAATACCCTTTTGCAAGACAAGATATTTCAATTTTTCAAGCAAAAAAAGAAAAATGAAAAAATCAATCCTTATCCAAGCAAATTTCCATCATTATGCCAACTTAGCTATTTCGTCTAGGTAGCTTGACAACTTGCACCAATAAATATGGAACTGACAAATGAATCCTTATTCTTCCTCTATAAAGGTAGACTTCGTGTTTGCAAGACAACACTCACTCACTTCATTTCTTTATCTTCCATTTCAAGCACAAGAAATTTATCATCACTTCTAATTTTCTTAAAGCCAAGCTTTAATAAATAGGGGAAGAAGTAAGGTTGTCACTTGGTAAACTTTTAAATTTTGGTTAAGAGTTTATGATTAGGGTTGAAGTGAGACATGGTAACAAACTCTAACACTATGATTGATTATAGGTGTTACTTTGAAATTTAGAAATTTGCTATCAAATTTTGGATTAGCTAGAAAACATAAGAGTTATAGCTATTCCTTCCCCGTTGATACTTGCTATGGTATGAAATTTTTATAGTGATCATTATCTTGGAGAATTTGATAAATCATGTTGATGAATATCATGTTGACGATGCATGTGAGAATTTCCGTACTTTGGACACTTATTTCTATTGAACCCTTGGTCTTATTACATGCTATTATTTCTTTAAGTATGATGTAGGTTTGTTGGAGTTAAAATTATGGACAAAAAAGGCTTAAATCTCTTGAAAATCAAAGAACACAAAAATTGATATTTTTGCAAAATTTGTTCCAAAACTTGAAAATTAAAAGTCTTGATGAAGAGTAGAACAAACTAAGTCTAATTTTTTTATTTCTAGCCCTCTGCTATCATAAGGTACTAAAAAAAAAATACTGTTCACAGGTACTGTTTACCATGCGACGCACATGAACAATGGTGCGGACGCATCTTGGGCAATAGCCTCGGACAGTTTTTCCGCATTCGTGCTATTTTCGGGCACCGATGTGCTGGGAACAAAACTCAAATTTTGATTTTTTGACTTCTTTTTGCTATTCTAAGTCTATATTTCACTCCGTTAAAGTTTCCTAAATCCGAATATATAATTTATGTGTCCAAAATTTGATCCTAATCAATTGATAATATCAGAACCTTGCTTGAACTTCAAAAATTTTAATTCAGACAAATGCCGTTCTTTTAAAACCTATTGTCTGAATGTTTAATGGGCCCTTGAAAAATCTCAAGAGAGATACTAGATGGCGTTGGGCCGACGGTTGATCCCTTGAAGGATTTCCTACTCGTTTAGGTAGTTCGCAGAAGCCTGGGATAGGTTTTCCAAGGATTAGCCTGTGACATGCGGGCGTTGACAATTATGTCACACTACATGATCAGGATACTCTCTTAGGCGGCCACTCGAGCATGGGACCTGTGGAGGGATAAGGGTCTTGTATATATTTGGAGTTGTAAGGGTGACAGATCCACCAGATATTAGTTCTGCGTTTGTTATACAATTGTGTGACTTGTTATTACATTCTTGATTTGTTTTACACTCTCGTCGAGCTACTCGTTTATGCTTGCGTATGAGACTATCACAATCGTTGACATGCTTTATTTCATCTATCGCTTATTGGCTCTATATTGAATTCGTTGGTTTACCTTTTCCTTTACTAAATCAATGGACTTATTTAATTATGTTACCATGTGTAGGTGAATAAAGTTTGAAAGTTTGTTAGAATATAAATATGCGTTTATGCTTTGTGTTTTCTTTTGTAATCAATGACGGAGACCCACGCTTGAGAATAAGAGTTTGTGTATGGCTTGTTATTAAAAGGACTCCTAGTATGTGGTTCGTAGCCACTAAAACTACAGTTTATGGGGAGTTTATGTAAATATAGTTTGTTTAGTTTGTAGTTTTAATAGAATGACTTGTGATATGTGAAAGATATTGAGGCATATGTATAAATGTGTTTTGTAGTGTTCGTTTGGTTATTATTTTTTTTCCCTTTTCTATGTATATTGCTCTACTGGAGGTCCGTTTGCCCACAAGTAGCGTTGTCAGTCTAAAGACGGTAGTTCCTAGGTTCTGGGGTGTTACAATTTAAATAATACTTTCTTAATTTGCACTTACTATTTATTTTATAGAATATCGCTTAAATAAAAAAATGACACTTTAGCAATTTCAAGTTGAGGAAATTAACTTCTGTAGCATTCTCGCTACGATTAATTTTTGAGATGCATGTATTCTTTGGCCCAATGTAATGTTTGCATAAGTTCTTATTAAAAAAAAGGGAAAAAAGAACTATTACTTAAATGCTAAAATGTTCAAAATGGCTTAACTTTTGACTTGATGACGGTTTGTATGGCAGCATCTATACTATATACTAGAATAGGCGCATTGCGCACGGTACGGTGCAATGCTTGTTGATCTGGAAAAGGTTGGCATTGCTCATGATGCAGTGTATTTCAAATGAACTTGTTTCGGTGCAATCATATTATTGCAATTGAAAAATGATTAGAGAGCAAATTACAACGAGAAGAAAATTAATTTACAAGCAATTAACATTAGCTAGAACAAAATATATTTTTAAATGACTTTAATAATAATTAGGGTTCAATGCAATTTACCCCCAATATTCACTCTAATTGGCACAAAACCGCCCGAGTTTTTTTAATTAGTATGAGACCCCCTGTATTCTTGAAAATATAGCAAAAAAAGGTTGTCTTTATTGTGTGTTTTTCACGCGCAATCTCGGCAATTCTTTTATATTTTTTATTGCTCCTTTATGAGATAAAATGACTCATTTGCTCTTCTGATTAAATGCAATTTACCCCCTATATTCATCCTAATTAGCATAAAACCCTCTAAATTTCTCTAATTAGCATGAAATGCCTTCTATTACTGAAAATATTGCAAAAAGGAGACAATCTTTATTGTTTGGGAAGAAGAAGAAAAATTATAATTGAAGAAAAATAAATATTGAAAATAAAAGTTAACAAAAAATATTTTTCAATATTTTTTATAACTATTTTGTTATATATTTTATAATAGGATTATTTTTACTTGAATTTATTATATAGAATAAATATTAAAAAGATTAAAGAAAATTTTTTTGTTATTATTTTTTATAACTACTTTGTAATTATCTTTTAGAATAGGATAATGGATTATAAATTATTATCGAGAATGTTGTATGCTTTATATATTATACGGATAGTAACGTAGTATAGATGTTAATTTCAAAGTGAATAAAACTTAAATTTTTAATTGAACAAAGTATAGAATTAAGAGGTATTGGAGGTTGGACAAATCATATTGCACAATAAGCAAAAGGTTCTTGACATTAAACATGGAAACTGATCGAACACATGGTACCAAATTGACAAAAGCCAATCAAAAAGGAATAATGTGTGGTCCTATAATCCATGAGTCAAAAGCATCAACTTAAACAATTCTTACAATCCTTATAATCAATGTAACGCCCCGGATCTTAGAGCATCCGCCCCTAGGTCGGAAACGCTACTCACATTCATAAATAATAAAACTAAACTTTAAAATCAACATGAATACAATCATTTTCAATACTTCGTCCAATCGTACAATTACATCTTTGAGTCTCAACCCTACCTCACGCCATTAGATGATCATCGATACCAAGAAATTCTGATTCCCAGCCTTTGAACTCGTCGTGACATTCTCTGAAATTAATCTCCTACAATAGTAGAATTAAGGGGGTGAGTCTACTGACTCAGCAAGAATTATTACTATAATCATGAGCAAGGGTAGCAATGATATGTTTTCCAGGACTTTGAGATATCAACGTGATTGAATAGATTTCAAGAACCATTAATATCATGATTTCACAAACGTTAAGTTAGCCCAAAGGCTCATTAACAGAAATTCGATATTCATAACAGTACAATCTGTAACAGAATTAAACCATGAGCTCAAATTTCTGCAATAACTATGAATATCGAAATAAATATAGCTGAACTAGTATTTGGTAGATCTGTCACCCTTATAACTTTAATACAATATTATCCTTATTCCTCCATTTGCTTCCCCGAGTAGTTACTCAAGGAGAGCCAATCAATCTGGAGAAACAGTCGTCGCAGCACGGTCGACCATGAGTCTCCGAGTAACTCTTTGAAAATCCTACCTCCAGGACTCCTTGGAGCTACCCACAATTGGAACCAAGCTTAGGTCCAACTATACACTATGGAAAACCTACCAGAGGTTCATCTGTCAGCCCGACGCCGCCCAGTGTTCCTCCTGAGGCTCCCTGGGCCCAACAATTATGCAATAGGTTTCAAGAATTCGGTCATAATAATAAATCAATTATGGGTGTTTTGGAACATTGGATATAACGTTTAGAATGAATCATCGGACATAAGAAAATCAATTTGAAAATCAACACATTTAAAGGAGATGAGATATGGACTAAAATTTGGGAATTGGGCAAATGGCTTTTAAATTTAAATATTTCTACTTTCAAAAAACTCTTAATAAATAAAGGAAAACCTATGAAAATTTCCTACTTTGAAAATAATTCATTTGACAAGTTCTAAACTTCAATTTTTATCATAAACTTTAGATTTTTATATATTCAAAATGCTCAAATAAGTAAAACGAAGTTTGGCTTTTGAAATATTTTTAAAGTATGAAAATCAAGTACAAAATGTTTAAACTAAGTTCACGTAAAATTCATTTTCGTCCGAATTGATGTTTGTAAGTATTTTGTCCAAAATCCCATTATCAAAATACTAGGATTTCAAATCAAGTAATTCTAAATGTTGTTTCGAGTCTCTTATATCTGATAATTTTTCATTCACGACCGGACAAGGACATGGTACCAAGAAATCCAACAAGATATTCAACAAGTCCAAAGCTCAATGTTTTTAATAATAAAAACAAGAATCAAACATGATCAAGATAGGAGATTCAAGAATGATTACAGTAATAACCCTTCCCTTTGGTCCTTAAGCTTTAATTGCCAAGATGATATTGAGATCATCTAATCCATTGATTAACTTGAACCTATTAACATCAAGATCACCTAGATATTAGGCTATATCTTTAGATCATATAAAATCCACAATTAAATTCCGGCAGTGAATTCCTCGCCCAATTTAAAAATATATCCCATTGAGTAAAAATTGACAATTTAGTTCTACAACTATCTAGACTCGACAAGCTTTTCAACGGTAGTTTTATATTGAAAATTCGAAGAGTAAAACTCTAGTTACAAATTTTTAAAGTCGATGCAAAAATCTGCCGAAATCTCGAATCAACTGGATAAGTTTGGGTTCACAAAATATTCTGGGTTGACTCCTTCAGGGATTTTAAAATTTCTTGAGCCTATTGTTATCTGAACTTAACAAAGTTTCCAACCTATATTTTTTGGTTCAATTTGGTGAAGAAATGAGTAGTTTCCAATGAGTTGAAGTTAGGGGAAGGGTTAGGACCAGTTCCAGTGCAACCCCTGCTACCCAGGAAAACTGACATGTTTGGTTTAAGCGGTATTTTTAGGCTTTTTCTTTCATGAATTTGGGTGATTCTTGATTCTAATGATAACTACACTCAATGAAGTTTCAAATGGTACAAAGTTTGGATTTTTGGGGTTTGTAGAAGTTTGGTTATGAATTTTTGAAATTGGGGTTAAGACAGAAATATCCTCTATTTTGGCTGAAATGGCAGGTCTGATTCAAATGCATTTTTCTACCATTTCCTTCCGTGTTTTCGAGTGATTCTTGATTCTAACATCATCTAGACTCGAAAAAGGTTTCTAACGGTATCTCACATGAAATTTTTGGAATAGTATAAGTAGTGTTTTCAATTTTTCAAAGTGAGGTGAGTGTTCTGCCCCTGCTACCCGAGAACAACCAATATGTCCAAACTTCATTTAATTCAAGGAATCATTCAACCACTAAGTCTAAATGATAATCCACTAAGTTTTTTTTTTTATATCACCCTAAGGTCAGATTCATGGTTCCATAAACATAAGTTAGGTCATACTCCATCAACAACAACATGAGAGTTAATCAAGTAGCTCATCAAGAACAAGTTCATAACAATCAAGGAGCCATAACAACAAACATACCAACAAGCATACTATCCATAGATCTTTCAAGAAATTGGAACCATGATTAAAGCTTGAAGAACATGAGTATGGAGTATCATGATTCTTACCTTTCTTAGCTTACCAACTTGAGATTTCAAGAATTTTCTTCAAGATCTTCCTAAGATCCTAACACCAAAGAGAAAATCTTTTAAGTTTCACTTAAATCAAACAATTAGCCATTAAAATTCTTAATTAAATCTTACCAAGCTTGAGGGTTTGTGCAAGTCGTGATGTCCCCTACAATTCCCATTTTGATTGCTTGTTGAAATTAAGAAGAAAATTTGAAGAAAAAATGGAAGAAAGTTAAGCTACTCACACACACAAGTTGTTCAGTTTTAAGGAGATGGCTGAGTTCTTTTCCCTTTTTTTTTCGGCCATAGGAGGAGGAAATGAAGAAGAGGAAGTCTTCTTTTATCAATAATTTCCTCTACAAATAAAAATGAAAAAGGATTTTGTAGTAATTGACAAAAAAATGGCATTAATGAGGCATTAAATGAGAGTGGTGACTAAGTGAATGAGTTGGCCACTAAGGTGGCTCTTTGCATTGATTATCAAGGTGAGTCTTCACCTTTAGTGTGTGGATTGTGTGTGTGGATGAATTTTTGCTGAATTTTACTTTATTTTATTTTTTTTTATTTAATTTAAAATATGGTTGGACTTGGACTTTAAAATTGAATAAAATCTTTGAGCTCAACTCTAGGGCCAAATATGCATTGATTTGGGTTAGAAATAATATTTTTGGCCCACATTTGATTGAAATAAAATTTTCGGGCGCTAAATCGAAGTAATTTCGCCGTTTTAAAGTTTTTCGGACAATAGCGATAAAAATTATTTTAAACGGCGATAAGTTTTAAATGTTAAAACTAAGGGTTTCAAAACATAATTATGAATATTTTTGGACCAAAATAATATTTAGAATGAGTTTTAGGTGTGAAATAAATTTTTTATTTGTGAGAAAAATCTTAAATTGGTGAGAAATCGGTTATCGATTAGAGTTTCTCTCAGAAACATTTTAAATCATTTATTGATCAAACATGAGGGTTTAAAAATCAAATTAGGGGAATTTTTTGGGGTCTCACAATCAACATCAACCCAGTTTGGATATCCAAAAATTGCAGTAGCACCACTAACATATCTCAACATCCTAACAATATTTTGTATTAAATTACCTACAGTCCTAGTGCTTTCTAGCTCTTCTTTGTGCTCTTTCTCTCTCCTTTTCTTATATAAAAAAATCTGTGCTTTCTTAGAAGAAGCTGTTGCTTTCTTCTTCCCCCAACAATTCTTCATTTCTAGGTCCTTTGTATATCCTCCCCTTGTTTCTTTATACAACTTAAGAATCCTAAAGAGTATTACAACAATTAGTATGAACATTGATAGAAAGAAAACTATCACAAGGTGACAAGGATGAGGATTTACTCTATTTAAAGAAGCTTGAGTTGGATGCATTGTTGGTGGAGCATCATAGGATGTCACTGATGTTTGGGCTTGACTTATGCTTGTGGAGGCTTCTGGTGGTTGAGTTGTTGGAGCATCTTTGGTTGGATTAACTTTTCTTCTTACAGCTTCAATTCTGGCATGCAAAGTTGAATTCATTACGTGGGATATGCGTGAAAGTCACCTCATGCATATGCAAGCTTTAAACAAGCGAGAGCTTACCTTTATAGCAACATTTCTCCTTGTAGCTATAGAGTTTGGAGGCTGATTTGGCCTTTTGGCAGTTTGTTGGGAATGGGATGCATTTTTGGATGTGTTGCCCTGCGGTTAAATATAGTGAGATAAGTTTCACTAAACTAACATAAGTTATACAATGATATGAAAATTAGAGATAACCGCGTAATATTTGGATTTATTGTGTGTTAGATGCTTGCAACTTCCTCTATCATGTTTTGGTTGCAAACAATTTTGGAAATAGTGTGAAAGCCCTTTCCTAGTTGAAATTTGACTTGTATTTTGCTCATCTGTAGCCTTTTTCCTCATTTTTGGGTCAGCCTTTCTTGTAAACATTGGCGCCTTTAAAGGTTTATAACCAGTTTTGATGTAGTCACCTGAACCCGGAACTGCATGTATCATGTGGCTATAAACCTTTAGGTATGTATCCTTCTTGAAACACTCATCCACGAAGTCTTCAATTTTATGTCTTCTCTCACAAATTGCCGCGTACGCATGACAACAAGGACAACCATTTAGCTGGAATATCCCACATATACATGTCCTTTTATCCAAGTCAACCACATATCTGGATACGATACCATGCTCCATTTCAAACTCATTTTTCCCACAGTATTTTGGAACATAGAACCTGGACAATTTGTGTGCTTTGTCAAGCTTCCTTAGTATGTTAGGGCATATTATACCATCATACTTTTCCATCCCCTCCCTTTTGGTTTGTATCCTTGTGGTTTTTCCCTCTTATACATTTAAACATTGAAATGATAGCTTTTCCTCTAGCTTCCAAAATGTAACTATTGAAAGATTCGCATAATTGCTCACAACAATGTCTGAATTGCATCTGCTAGTAAAATGAGATCTGCTTTAATGCTTGCTTGGTATTTTTTAAGATACTCAGCTGTTGTTTGATCAAGATCCTTAATTTTTTTTTCATTATTCTTTCATGCTCATTTAGATTCCCAGAGCATGCAGCTTTCCAAAATACATTTTTAAGTTCTTGAGAACTAAACTTGGTTTTGAAATTGGCATACAAATGCCTAACACAAAACTTGTGTTCACAACTAAGAACCAATTCCTCAAGTGCATCAATCAAACCTTTTTGCCTATTACTAATGAAAATGCATTAGTTTTCCTCAACCCCCCAAATGTCAAGCAATAATTTTGTCAGAAACCAAGTCTAGGCATCCCTATTTTCTACCCGTATAACAGCAAGAGCTATAGGCCACATATTATCATTCCCATCTCTTCCTATTTCAGCTAATAGTTGTCCACCATGCACTATTTTTAGGAAACAACCATCAAGCCCTATGATAGGTCTGTACCCTTCTAAAAGCCCTTCTTCATAGCATCTAGGCTGTTGTACATTCCATCAAATGTTGGAGGATTAACATCGTCCTGCCTCCTTAGCAAAACCTTGCTCTCTGGATTCCTGTCTCTAACCGTTTCACAATAATCCCACAACATTTCATACTCTGGACTGTCACTTCCTATTATTCTTTCTAATGTTGTCTTTTTTGCCCCTAACACTTTCTAATAATTTGTGTTTACACCATATTTCTTAGATATTTTTCTTTGCAACTTTTCAATTCCAATATCGGGGTTGTCTCTTACTGAATTCTCAATCCTCTTAGATAGATATTTGTAATTTGCAAGAACATTTTCATATTTTCTTGCACAATTGTGTTTGCTTCTGAATGTCTTTACTTGAATTGTAGATCTATTAAGTACTTTAGAAGCATGAATCCTCCAATCACATGTTTCCTCTTTACACACAGCTGTTATTCTATTATTTTCATTCTTCAAAAACAACGACTCATAACCATTTCTAATAGACCAGTCTCTAAACACTTCTCTAAACTCTTTACAACTCTAAAACTTGTCCCCAACCTTTAATTCATAATTCTTCATATTCATTTCCTCTCACTTGTAATAAGGAAATTTGGGTAGTCCATCACCATCACTCCCATCCAAACTTAGTAGCTCATCTTCTTCACAGGATCACTGTACCACTCATCTCCTATGCCACCTATTTTATCTTTATTTCTATTTAATGCATTCTTTTTCTTCATTTTTTTAATATTTTCTATTAAGTCAACCTTGCTCTTTCCTTTTTCCGCAAAAATATCATCATCACTAGAGTTTTCCAAGTCCTCAGCTTGTGTATAATCTGAGTTAGATGAAAAAGGATCGTCTTGGACATCATTGTCAGAGTTCTCTCTTTGCTCACATGGCCTTTTACCCTTATCTCTCAAATTTGTTTACTTATGAATCTACCCATCCCTCTCCACATCACAATTATTTGTTGTTCCAATTTCATCCAAACCAAAGTCATCAAAATCAACCCCATCTATCAATTTATTAAATTCTGCATCAACCATTATGTTACCCTATGTATCAATAACATTACGTTACCTACAAGAAAAGACAACATCTTTAAAAATAAGTAATTAAACTAGCAACAACATTACGTTTTCAATATTTCAATAAAAAAAATATTTAAACTAGAAACAACACACTAACAGGTGTTTAACATAGGGTAATAACAATAACAGGTATTTCACAAACTTTAAACATAAACAGCATACACTTTGGTTTGAGAAAAAAATATTAAAATAAAAATCAGAGGGCTAAAATGCATTTATATTACCAATGAAACATATGCACCACAATACTTGAATCATCATTGCAAAAGAAATGAGAAAAGATAATAGCAGTCATAAAGTCATATGGGTTCCCTCAATCCAACATGCTTTCAGTAGTTAAAATACAATTATCAACCCCCATCCCAAGCCTTTTCCTTGTCAAAGAACAAATTAACCTAATTATCTCCCTTTACTTTCATTGTGAGTACACAAGTACAACAACACGTTCATCTTCTACACAAAAAAAAAGAAGTTATTTCATACACCTTAGATGGCTGCAACCAAATGCGTTCTGGGGCTGAGATTAGGCGGAATATGGTGATTAGGGTTCCAATACGTCGATTTGTTGCTCAATATTTGGCGGATAATGTGAATTTGATAGTGCAATTAGGGCTTTTTTTAATCTAAGAGTCCAACAGCTGTTTGAAATCGAGGAGAGAAAAATCTAAAATAGAATGAAAAAAGCAAAGCGCTAGCTATTTGAGGGTATTTAAGTAATCTTATTATTCTGAAAATGATTTAAATTCAATGGGGTGAGTGAGTATCATTTTACCAAATACAAGAGGTTTTATGCTAATTGAAAAAACTCAAGGGGTTTTGTGTCAATTAGAATGAATATGGAAGGGGGGTTATTATGCATTTTACTCATAATAATTAATTGGATGCATACAGAGGAATAGTGCAATTCATGCGCCAAAAAAAAAAAAAGAACATTTTCTTCATATTCAAAAGAGTAAGAGATAAAAAAATAAAACAAACCAATTTTTTTAAGAAATGCACAAGGCAACAAAATTGTGGAAGAAATAATGGTATAAAGAGCAAAAACAACAATGCAAAGAGATAAAGAATGAATTAGAAAAGGATGCATACATCTATACACAGAAATAAACTTCTTTTGGTAATATGTAATTGGGTCTCCATAAATTGACTCCAAATTTGTGCTGCACATTCTGAAATGCACCGTAGTATTCTTTTAGTGAGTTGATTGAATTGTTTATAAATGGTTATTTGGGTCATTATTTTTGGGATATAAAAGTAGCAATAATTTTTTTTTTTTTTAACGATCGGTTGAAAGTGCATTTATATGGCCCAACCTAGCTATATAGATGCAGCCCCTTAAAATGCTAACAATTTTTCCATACTACATATTCATAGTTATTTGACTAATGCACAGTGGTTGTTAACTTTATTACTACAATGAATTTTTTGCATGTATTAAGTGACCGATAAGATTGTTAGTTGGAAACTTTAATGAGTTAAAAATATGCTGGTGTATATATGTGGTGGGAGGCAAGAACTGATAGAAATTTCAATATTCAGGAAAATATGTCTCTATAAGTGTGATATTGGAGCGTAGGGCAATGCTTCAAACATCTCTTCAACAATGTGATTTTTGTTGATATAAAGAGAAATTTGTCTTTGTTATTTTTCTTTGCTCTTAGCATTTCTCACATTTTATAGTTTAAAATTTTCATTTTAAAGACTATATATTTTCGTTCAATTTAAGCGTAAACACTAATATTATTTTGTTTAATGTACATGGTAGTAGAAATAGGGGGCTACTAGAGGAGTTATGTTTTTTCTTTTTACGCTACCAAAATGAAGAAGTTAAGGGAAAAGAGATTGGAGTTTTTTTGTTGGATTGTGTTTGAAAATTAACGTACTCATGTCGAAAGGTGTATTTGACAATGTTTTCCATGAGACAATGATAATGCCTATGACCGACTTCATAACTTTTTCGTTCTTGAAGTATTTTCGTTATCTATTTTAATATCATTTATGTAGCTATTTATATAATTTAGGGTAAATTACAACCGGATCCCCTAACGTTTGGTACATTTACAAAAACTTAC
>JACFYI010003531.1:0-10714 GCA_014898755.1 Handroanthus guayacan | reverse complement strand
GGGTAAGTTTTTGTAAATGTACCAAAAGTTAGGGGGTCCGGTTGTAATTTACCCTATAATTTATCATATCTTTGTAGGTGCAATGAAGTTCGTTTGTTGTTATTAGCTCTTTGTGAAAATCCTGAATCTTGGAATTATCTGGAGTGTATTATTCCTCAAAATGAACACATCAAATTTCTGAAACAAGTTTATTCCGAGGTCGAATTCTTGAGACATGATGCTGAGGACGATCCCAGTGATGATGTTGATGGTCCGTATTAATTTAGCAGCTTTTGGTCGATTTTCTTTTTTGCTTGGCACAATGGTTGTAACTGTCTTTTGTTGTGTAAGAATTAATGGATGCGGCTTCAGTGTTTTGTGTACTTTAGTATATAACTAATATTATTACACAAGATTGCATACAATTTAGTCATGCGTCTAGCTGCTAATTCTTAGGAGGAAAACACTCTTTTAGAGTTGACATATTTGTATCTGAAGGAAAAAAAAGAGATGGATTAGTTAACAAAACATATATAATATAGAAATTCAATGAGAATCTAATTATGCCTAGCATGGAAAACCCGATGAATAAATTTCAAAATCGCTTTTGTACGTGAAAACAATGATTTCTTTGGGTGAAAAATTTAAAGGTTTATTTAATGTTTGAATCCTGTAATCATTAGAAACACATTTTTTTAAAGATTCCAAGTTAAGATGACATTTCAAAGGATTATGAAAATGACACAGCTTTCATTACCCTATATTTACATTATAATTGTAAATCAAAATGGAATTAGGAAGATAATAGGATGAAAGCATGAAGTAACACAAATGTTGACAAAGCAAAAAATAGTGAGATGATAAGCTCATAGTATGAATTAAAGTAGATGTTACCAAAGTAGGGAAATAGATATCTTAATAAACAATTGGAAAGTTCGCATTGGTGAACACAACAACAAAAGACATCCCTATTAGTATTTTGAATATTTACAGATATGATAGTAACAAAAGCAAGAAATCATCTTATCTGCTTATGATATACATAGATACTAAACAAAAGACAAGTCTGCTATAACGGAGACGCCTTCAAAAGACTGTAGTGCTTTTGCAATTTAGCACTATATGCAACAAATGAAACAAGATAATTAGTCAGGTCACAAGCAAGAGATTGATAGTTTCTTGCATTAGTGTGACCTAAAATTATCAACTTAGTCATTATACGTAAATATTTAACCTATCAAGTAACATATCAAGTGTGTAAATGAGCAATAAAAATCATAATAGTTAATGGGAATTGGTCTTTCAGTAAACGGAACGACAACATTATCTCCCAAGAGATCACATGTATGAAGATCAACTATCGAGCTGGCCTATGGTGAGCTATTCTGCAAAAAGATTGACGGACTAGGTACTATTCAATTTTCTTCATGTTCACTTAGGATAATATACTGTGCATGGGGACCGTCAGCACGTGGCTTATAGTATCTTTTGACTTTAGCAAGAAATATGGTACCATCTACTGTAGCACTCATCTTGAAACATTAATTTGTCATTCAGTCATATATTCACTTATATCAAAAAAATTCATCAAAGACATTATATTACTCACTGGATCGTGCATTTCCAATGCCATAGCTGCATTGATGTTCATGATTCTAACAGCTTCTTCTCCAAAGGCAATGACCTCTAACTATTCAGCTTTTTCAAACATGTTTGCTATAACCATCTCCCTATTACTTATGTTCAAAGAATTTGGAAGAACTCAAAATCAAGATTAGTTAAAAGTGAAAAATTGTAAAGAGAAGAAATTGCATTTATTAATTACCGAGGTTTTGTAATAGTTGTCTTGGTGCACTTTCTGCAGTCTAGTTCCCAACTAGTTTCAGCTATGTAAGATGAGTGACAAATCCCACAAGCTATGCAGAAGAATTTTTAACTAAGATTGCTAAATTCAATTCTAACTTTCAAATTGAACCTTTTAAACTGCATAATAGAAGAGAAAGTCAGTCTGAAATTAAACTTTCATATAGTAAAAGAATAAGTTGATATTTTGAGATGGCACAGAACAAGATAGTATGGATGCATTACATCTTCGTCTGCAATGACTTGCGCTATTGTATGGAATTTCATTGATGGTGAAAACAGAGTAACTTGTCCTTTCATCATGTTATCAATACAAACCAAAACTTCAACAATAGCAACCTAATTGTTTGCTTTCCTAATTGCAATGCATAAAAAAAGTAAGCATCCTATGAAAATGTAGAATAACAATAGGAAGCAAAAAATAATTTTGTTGAATCCATAAACTCTCTCCAAAGAATAAAAAAGTAAATAAAAAGAAGAATATAACCATGAGTTGATGATGCAAAGAAACAGGCAATTTTGAATTGTATGAAACATAAAATATGTGATACTTAAAAGGAAATATTAGATACAAGCACGTATCCAGAAAATCCTGTTAAATGACCCATGGCTTTTGATTCTAAGTAATAATAAGAAAAGACTGCAACAACAAAGATATTAAAATAGCGACAACAACTTATTAAGGATTGTTTCTTACGCTTATCAGTGTATATTATAAATTGCTTTAAAGTTTATGTTTTTTTATCCAAAACAAGATGTGGGAAAGTAGAACAACAATGGTGGAAATTGAAGAGCTTGAGGTCTCAATGCTGTGAAAAGTAGAAGAACAATGTTGGAAATTGAAGAGCTTGAGGTCCTTTGAAAAGTAGAAGAACAATGTTGGAAATTGAAGAGCTTGAGGTCTCAATTCTTTAGGATTTGTGTTAGCAATGCCAATCTCTTCTACATTCACACGACACAACACGCTATTTTCATGTTCTTATTAATACTATATTGTTTTGGTTTCACTTTAAACTCTTGCCCATCTTTTTTTTTATTTATTGTAGGATCAAGATAATAGTATAACTTAGCTGGTTGTATCATTGATAAATATAAATGAGATTCAGACTATATAAACATGTACAGTAAATAGCTAAGATGACAACATTTAGTTCTTGAAATAAAATGATCAGTAAAGTCTTCTTATGCAGGTTCGTGGGGTGAATGACAACATTAATAGAAGTAAATTAATTAGAGATCCTTTTTAACTTCTGAACGTTCATGATAAGTGTTAATGTTCTATAGGATAACTATTCCTAAAACAACAACGTTATCAATTTGCTTTCCTAATTGCAATGCATAAAAAAAATAAGCATCCTATGAATATGTACATTAACAATAGCAAGCAAAAAGTTATTTCATTAAATACATAAACTCTCCCCAAAGAATACAAAGTAAATAAAAAAAAGAAGATAACTTTCAGTTGATAATGCAAAGAACGAAGCAAACTTTGAATTTTTTCAAACATGAAGTATGTGAATCTTAAAAGAAAACTATAAGATACAAGTATGTATCTAGAAAATCCAATTAAATGACCCATGGCTATTGATGCTGAGTAATAATGAAAGAAGACATTGGGAACAAAGATATTAAACATAGCAACAACAATGCAAAAAGTAACACCTAGTTCAAACGTCAAAATCATTGTTATCAATTATTTTCTTTTACACAATCAAATATTTGAACGCATTACCACGTGTCAAGATTATGAGATTTAGGGAGTGGTGGATTTAGAAAAATAGTACTCAATGGCATCAATCCGAGTGAACAACCTACAAGCAAAAAGACAGTGAATTCCAGTAAAAAATATTCTACAAAAAAGAAGAATGCTAAACGATACGAATTGCACCGTAATGGTAAGAAATAGATAACTTCTTTACTGCTATGATAAGCATTTGCAACAACCTGAAAATTCTCCTAATTTGATTTTCAAATTTCCATAACTCAAAACCAGAATATTTTATTTCATCCATTAAAATTTTCTTACACAAACATTTATTGTCATCCAAAAATTTTATTTCAAGCCCAGAACCTAATTTCTAAATTTTCCAAAAGCCCATTTAAATTTAAAGAAAAAAGAATAATAAAATGTGCCAAGATTTTCTTCTTGGTCGGCCATACCCTGCTAAAATTGGGGAAAATATCTACCCAATTTATTCACAAAATTCTTGACCAAGTAATTTAAAATGAGAGAAGGAAATCCAAGCTTCCATCAATTCTTGACACCTCATCATACCCTAAACTATCTAAAATTGCAAAGTTACCCCAACCTCCAACTATAAATAAGTTACCTTAGCTCTTACATTCCCACCTTTTGATCACTTTCCAACTTATCAAGAGTCTACGTACTATTTTCTTCTTCTTCATCTCTTCTCTAAAATCTCTTCTTCTCCAACTCCCCCATTTCATATTACACATTAAGAAGACACCTCAATCTAAAGTTATAGAGCTAAAAGGAGGAGGTTAGAAGGACTTCACCATCAAGGCAACGTTTAGGTTAAGTCTCAACTAAACATTGTGAAATATGGAATGGCATAGAAAGTATGATTATTGAAAATATAGTATGTAAAAGGCTTTTGATGCTGAAATGATAGGTGATCTAGCTTAAAGCATCCTTGGAATTTTGGAGAACCTTTGTGATTTGAGATTTAAGGATTAAGTTAAGAGATTTGATAATCTTGGTGATGACCCCTTGGCTTATGCTTGCATTCGTTTGCCTTGATTGTTGATGATCTTGGACTTGGACTTGGACTTGACTTTGATATCTTCATATTGATTTTCATGGATTCCTTGTTGATTTTTTTTGCCTTGGTAAATGATAAACTTGGACATAGAGACTTGATCTTGGTAATTTCCTGATTAAAATTCATGGATTCTTTGTTGTTTCCCTTGTCAAAACCTTTTTATTAAATGACCAAATCTTGGACATTTTATGATTCATTTGTCTATTAATCATGGACATCACAAGACCTTAAAAATCCCCCTGTCATCTTCTTCCAAAAAAAAAAAATGTGTGCCCAAGACAGAAAGTTGGGCCATTATGGGCATTGAAGCGTCCAATCCAAAAACCATATTTTTATGTTTTTGGTCTCTTTTTGCCTTGATATGTCCATGGTTCATTCCTTTGAGAAGTAGTAAGCGTGAGATAACATTTTATATGTCCGAGACACAGATTGAATCGAATGTTTGTGTTCGATATTTGTTTGAAATCAATCTTTATTTGAATTGGACAATTGACGTTGATAAAATTCTTTGTAAAACTATTTGTTTGAATATGTTATTGGGCTCGGGAGCCATCGGAGGGACGGTTGGATGGTATCGGACTGTCAATTTGTCTCCTCCAGGGTATCCCATGTATTGGACAGTCCTATAGTTGTCTGGAATAGGCTTTCCAAGAAACTAGTCCGAGGCACGCAATCGACCGTGCCTATGTCTTATTTTCGATTGCTCCTCTCTAAGTGGCCACTTGAGGGAGAGACTGGAGGGATAAGGGATTTGATTTAATACATGTTTCAGAATAATAAGGGAGAGAGATCTACCAAATACTAGTACTGTCATTTTATCATCATTAAGTTGGTTATGCACTCATTAAACTCTACTATTATTGTTTGGCTTATCTTTTAAACTTCTTGTTCCTTTGCCTTATCTTTTTACTCCTAGTCATAATCTCTTACTAAGTCATTTGAACTTACATGTTATTTTATCTTATGTAGGTGATTAATTTCAGGAGTTTTTGTTAAGACTTGGATTATTAGATTTTATGATATGTTAGCTATGAACTTGTACATATAATTATGATAGCTTAGTCTTATAATCTTGAAAATTTTGTTTCATGAAGGATTGTTTATGGTAAAGTATAAGTATGATTTTGTGATATTGATATTGTCATTAAGTTACATTTTGAGGTTTTAATTTAGACACTCCTTCCCACTGTAATGACCTGACCTAGGAGCGGATGCTCTAGGTTTAGACCGTTACAAGTGACATCAGAGCCTATGATAGGAAACTTTGTTTTGGTGGAATTTAGAATGTTCATTACATATATAGTGGCCATGAAAAAATAATTGAAAATATATAAAAGGGGTATATTAGGAAAAACACTTTTTCTTAGATAAAATAAGGCCTCACACTTTATTAAAACTATTAACTGTTGCACATTCGACGCATATGCATCTAATAAATTAAGCTCTATTAATGCATAAGCATATATATTTTAAACCATAAAATTTATTGACTACCTAAACTTGAAATTATTAAAAATTTGCCTACTAAAAATCTTTAAATCTTTTATTAAGATTTTAAATTGTCAAAATATGTCAATTAATCAAATTCATTGGCCTTTTGATATCTAAAGGCAAGGTCATGTACATTTATATAATATTATTTTTATAATTTAATTGTTATATATTGATTTTTTTTAAGCAATAATATTGATTTTATTAAATAAGGGTTGGGTGTGGAGTAATGAAGTATGCAGTGAATATATAATGATTGTTATATTGTTTACAAAATTAAAATAAATAAAAAAATAAAAAAAGAGAGGGTGTTATAAACAAAACAAATGAGACCTGAGCAAATAGGACTTCACACTGTATTAATAGACATATATATGAGTAAAATATTCTGCTTTATTGATATGTTTTGGATGCAAAATCTATGAAAATTTTGACATATAACACCCATTTAAGGTCCTAATTTTGTCTCAAAAACTAAGTATGTTACGTTTAATTAAATTTCTAAAATTTAATGTTAATCTAAAGACCTCAATGTGAAGATGTTCATTATGTGGTTGACTATCAAAATTTATCAAATGTGAACAGCAAATTGAAGTTAAAGTGGGTGAGGTCATAAGCTATTATGGGAACATAGTATCCTACATAGGAAATTCAAAGCCAACAAGACAAGCTTAAAAGGCTCAAGTGGAGACTAAGGAGTTGAACTCCTTGGAGGTACCACTAGTCTTTGGAGGAGGGAGATCTACATGCGGTAGGGTTCAGTCCAAACCCATACATGCACGCGTCACTCGCCTGCCCATTTGACAGGCTCAGCTCGGCAGGGTCGGGTGTGACCGAGGGGCCGGGTGCGGGTAAAGTCTAGTTAAAGCTTAATCTTTTTGGTCTAGATTGGATTTAAATTTAAAAATTTTTTAATAAAACTCTTCCAGAATCAGTATTGATGTTTTAGAAATTAAAAACCTTAAATTGTCCGATTCAACCATTACATAAATAACCTTTTCCGACAAATTCTCCATTTTTCATTACTATAAATTTATCGGATTCAAAAATCATCCTAAATCCATTCTTACTTAGCATAGTCTTTGATAAGAATTGATGATGACAACAAACTTCCTGAAAAAAAAAATTGGAGGGAACGGGCATGAGACAAAAGCAAATGTGGTCGAGCAAAAACCTTTCAACTAAAAATGAAAAAAGGGATGCTCCAAATGATGAGAATGAAGATGAATGATAGGCATAAATCAATAACAAATATAATGGAATAAACATAATAATCCATTTATCAACATGAATAAAAGCCTAGAAAAATACTGAAAAATTGGAAAATTCTCCTCTCTCTCTAGAATTCTCTCTCTCTAGAGTACTCTGCTAAGTTTGTCAAAATTGATCTTTCAATCTGATATTGTTTAAAGTTGCTAAATTCTGAGTGCGATTTCGTGATCCTGTCCGCCATCGCTGCGGCGGTGGTTCCAACCGATTGGTTATTTGATTTATTTTGTATTTTTGCGTCCCATGGGTAATAATCCTGAGTCAATTACGCCTAATTCGCTTTCATGTGAAGACATCAATTCAAATTCTACTGAGGTTAAATTGGCAAATGCTTCACTACAATCAGAAAGGGAGTAGCTCGATCCACATCCAAATTAAGAGCCAAATTCCACGGAGAGACCTTTTCAGAAATCATGTGAGGATGCTGTTCGAGGTTCTAGTAAGCAACAACAACATTAGCACATAGCTTCATCTGCATTTCTCGATCCTTTGCTACTACGGTTTGGGAAAAAGGCGAATGTTAGCGGTGAATCTATTGTAATATTTTCAGCAAAGGAATTACAAGTCTTGGAGAAACCTTTGCGGTTCACATTGATCGGAAAGTTCTCGTTTGGGCAACCTCAGCTAAGCTCGATTTACAAGTACTTCAGTGCACAGAAAATCGGTGATTTTCGAGTACAATTGCTCAATCAAAAACATATTCTTATTGAGCTCACAAATTTAGAAGACTATGCAAGAATTTGGCTTCGCAAGGAGATCCTTATCGAAAGATTCCCTATGCGATTGTTTAAGTGGACCGCAACTTCGATTTCCAGCATGAATCCACCATTGCTCCAGTTTGGGTGAGATTTGAAGGTCTTCCTTTGCATCTTTATAATACAGTGGCGTTACTTACCATTGGTGAACTGCTTGGACAACCTCTTAAAGTGGATGAAGCTACTCGCTTAGTTCCCAAACAAATTATGCTCGGGTTTGTATTGAGGTCGACTTGTAGAGATAACCCCCAAATTTAATGAAAATTCAACAAGATGGAAAACTAACTAGTGTCCCTGTGGTGTTCGAAAAAATGCCTAAATACTGTGGTTTCTATAAGCACGTAGGCCATGATGAAAAGGAGTGTTACATTAAAGGTCCAAATCCCAGGTCGAATCGAAAGTTTGTCAAGAAGCCTGAGAATAAGGACAATGGTAAGGCTCCTTTGAAGCATAATGAGGCCTCAGCTCTTGTGGAGAATAATTAGGATTAGGTTCCCTTGCAAACTGGAACAAAAAGCAACTATGGACACTCTTTTAAAGCTGGTACAAGTGATATTGCAAAGCTTTTGAACTCTGAGACTTCATTCAAGAATAGATTCGAGATGTTTTCATCAATGGGAAAGGATGATTTGGAGAATAACTTGTAGGATATACACAAATTAGCACTAATTCCGTACTATGAGCAGGAAGCTACTGGTGAGGATGTCTCTCCCCTAGCTGTTGACATTTCACTGGACATAGTGCCATATAGTAGCCCCAGTCCTATTGCTCTGCATTTGTCTAGTGAATCAGAACCTGAAGCACAACTGAACACTAATTGCCATAGCTTCCTAGAACTTGACAAGGCTGGCTCTGTGACCGAACAGGAACCTAGAATGATTTGCAGTCCCCTGAGCAGGTCAGGCCTCATAGACCTTTACTAGCCTCCCTTGCTAAAAGAATAACTAGAAATCTTATAAAAAAGGTTGGATGCGAAGGCATATCAGCTGGAAAACAAAATAAAAAGAAGGTGATTAACAAGAAAAATAGCAAACCACCAAAACACAAACAATGAACTTTCTCATATGGAATGTGAGGGGGATTGGGAACAAAGTGTCCCAACGAATGGTACACCAAGTTGTTAAAGAATATAATGTTAAATTACTTGTTGTCATTGAACCAAAAATCAGTTTAGATGCATGGCTTATGACCTGGAGATTGGGCTATTCTAATGTGGCTGCTAATGCTAACAATAAAATTTGGCTCTTTTGGGATTTCTAGTTTCAAGTTGACGTTCTTTTTACTGATGACGAACTATTCCAAGTTTCATCGAGCCTTCTACCTTTTAGTTTTCTCTTGTCGATGGTGTTTGCCAAATGTACTAAATTGGCTAGACAAACTTTATGGGAATCTTAGGAACATGATTCAAGCTTCTGTCCCCTAGGTAATAGGGGGCAATTTCAATACTATTCTGCATGCTTCTGAAAAGAAGGGGGTACTGAACCTATTCTGGTTGAGTTGGAGGACTTTGGGAATATGATTTTGGACTGTGGCTTGATAGATGCAAGATTTTCTGGCTCAGAATTTACCTAGACAAATAATGGAGTATGGGAGCACTTGGATAGAATTCTTTACTCCACATCATAGCTCCATGCTTTTTAGATGACCATGGTGCAATACCTACAAAGAAGTATATCTGATCAGCATGGTTTGCTTGTATCATGCACTATGAATGACGCACAGAAGCTTTCAAGCTTTCAGTTACAAAATATGTGGCTCGAACATTTTGATTTCTCTAGGCTGGTTGTATCAAATTGGACTCAACCAATGGCAGAAATTGGCTTGCTCTACTTATTTTTCAAACTTGGTATGTTTAAAAAGGCATTAAAGAGATGGAATAAAAGGGTGTTTGGCTACCTATTTGACATATTAAAGGAAGCTAAGGTTAGAGCGGCTGAGGCAGAGAAATCGTTTGATCGTGATCCCACCACCACCAATTTGATCCACCTCAAGAAGAGAAATGTTGAGCTTACTCTGACCCTTGCCATGGAAAATGAGTTCTAGAAGCAAAAAGCAGCTTGTAAATGGCTTAAAGAAGGAGAAAGAAACACACGTTTCTTCCACTCTTTTGCCAAGAAAAAAAAGAATAAGAACTTAGATCCATCTGTAACGCCCCGTATTTCAGTGCATTTCGCCCCGAAATCCGGAGTGCTACTCGCTTACGGAACTTAACTAAAACCATAAACAGAATTTCCAAAACACAATTTCATAACTTAGTGTTCCAAAATTACAAGCTGGAAATTTCCAAAATACATTACAAGATCCAACTTACAAGCCAAATATATCCGTAGTTCAAACAGGAATTAACTAAACCGAAATATTCTAACTATTACAAGTCGGCAATCTATAATTTCTAACAAATCATAAATCTAAACGTTCCACCTTCCTAGATACATACTTAGAGACATAAGTTCCAAAAGAACGCCAGATATAAACACGGGACTTCAGTCACCCAATCCACGGTCAAGAACCTACATGATGTTTATGGAGTCATGAGTCCACTGACCCAGTAAAACTTATGGCATAGGACTGGAG
>JACFYI010003530.1:284972-295290 GCA_014898755.1 Handroanthus guayacan | reverse complement strand
GACTGAACATGAAAATGAAAGTAGGCTTAGCTACTTTTTAATAAAATCCCCATAAAATAATCAAAATATGAAAAATTCTTCATATATATATATTAATGTATAATATAATACATACTTGATTTATGTAATTTTATTTTTTGGATCCCTATTTTATGTCATTCATGTATCATAGATCAAGAGGCTATTTTCATGGGGCTTTCCAATAATCTTCCTAACATGGGCCACAACAATTTATTTTTTTTTTTTAAAAAAAAGAAAGCCAATGCCAATTAATAATCATTATTTGAAGTAGTGGCGACGCCACTTGGAACTAGTGGGGTCCCAGGATCTCACTGAAATTTTTATTTTTTATTTTTTATTTTTTAGTATAGTATATATAGAAATATTAGACTATAAAATATATATTTATGGACTCTCATTGTCAAATTAGCAATAAATCATCGAATAAAAGTTTAGAATTGTAGAATATGAAAAGTTTAGAATGTGAATAGTCAATTGACACTAAAATTTGAAGGTTGAGGCCTTCAATTCGATTATTTTAATTTTCTTTGATCATCATCTATATATCAAACTAAATCATTCTGTTCACAACTCGTGCTTATTAGATTTCAATCAATTTGTCGGACTCAAGTTAATTAGTGAGTTAAAGTTTTACATTTTTATTAATTTAATAATATTTTAGTTAATCTTTTGTTAATCTTTTCATAGTTTTTTAAATTATTGAATATGTGAATATTTTTAATTATTTTAACATAATATATGTCTCGATATGCTAATTCACTATACTTTTTTGGTAAAAATAGTTTTTTTAAATAATTTTTATCATATAATAGTATTTTGAAGGGATCCTATTAAATTAAGGTTCTGGAGTCGCTGCTGAATTGAAGTACCTTCAAAGTAATTTTCGAGAAACAAAGGCAAAAGATGACAAAAATTTAAAAGTTTACTTGAGAGAAATGGCTTAGAACGTCTCCTTCGCCGCTTCATGCCCATGATTGCCAGCCGTTGCCCACTCTTTAGTACAAAAGCAATTTGCATTAAACAATATCCTAATCCGAACAAGGCGACCGACAAATTTGCATTTGATTGGAATTATGGTTAATGAACTTTAAGATATTATTCATTTCTTTTTGTGGCTTAAGACAAAGTTCGTTTTAGGAAAAGTTCGTTTTAGGACTACAAGATGGGAGCTAGCTTTGGCTTGAGGCCAAAAAAAAAAAAAAAAAAAGCAAAAAACAGAAAACAAAGAACTGCTTAATTTGAAGTTAATTGAGCTCAAATCTAGGCCTACCAAGCTCGAATCGAGCCCTACTGAGCTCGAGTTCTGCATTGAGCCGAATTCGAGCTCCAAAATAATGGTTTGAAGGCTCAAGAGCCGAAACCATTATTTTTTTTGATGAAATATATATATATATATTATAAAAAAAAATATAACATCTATTAAGAATATATATATATATACACACATTAAATAATATTTAATTAATTAATATATTTAATGTAAAAATAAAACACAAAACTTATATACTAATTTTTTGTTGTTATCAATATACATGTAGATAATGAAATAATATGATACATTTAATATATAAAGATGAAATTTGTTACAATTTTTTTTGTATTTTTTATTTCCATAATTAATGTAAGTTTCTTTTCCTCCACTTATTGATATGCTTAAACTAAGCGAGTAATCACGTCTGACCTGGGGTCGCGGTCGGAAGCACCTTGCGTTCACCCACCAATAGGGAACGTGAGCTGGGTTTAGATCATCGTGAGACAGGTTAGTTTTACCCTATTGATGACAGTGTCGCAATAGTAATTCAACCTAGTACGAGAGGAACCATTGGCTGCCTTGAAGTACAATTCCCATCGAGCGGCGGATAGAATCCTTTGCAGACGATTTAAATACGCGACGCGAAAAATATTTATTTATTTTTTATTTAATATTTACATATTGCGAAAAATGCGAAAAATCCTAAAAAATTCGGTTTTTGTAGTATTCGTCCTTTGTTTTGGGTGAAAATTTGCGTGGAGCCTTGGAATTGCATGAGGATTATGTTTGTGCTTGAAGGCCGAAGAGGGGAAAGATTCCATGTGAACGACACTTGCACATGGGTTAGTCGATCCTAAGGGTCAGGGGAACTCTGATAGATAGCGCGTTCAGCCCGTGCTCCGGAAGGGAATCGGGTTAAAACAATGATTAAAAATACTTGAAATTTAAAATGATGAATGACGATTTTATTAACTAAATTATTTTGTTTTTTAAACTAAACTCTCCATCTAATTGAAAGAAATATTCTTTTCAATAATTTTAGTATCAAACTATTAATAACTGACATAGGTTAAAAAAAATCATATATAAGACATAATTCTTTTAATGATTTCTTTATATTGTTTGAAGGATTACTACAAATTATTTAAAATAAACTTTAACATCATATGTATCCATTTATAAATTGTTTAATTAAAAAAACACTCTTTAGAAAATTTTCATTTTAAAAAATTAATTAATTAATTTTTGAGTTAAAAAATTATTTTTATAAAAAAAAGACACTACAAAAAAATATGGACATCTACTATGAAAAAAAAAATTGATACTGAATTAATTTCCTAGCTAAGGCTAAAAATTAGCTATAAACTATTCGTAGCATATGTTAATTTTTATTTTTAGCTATGGTCAATTTTGTAGCTAAATTTAGCTGTAAGAGTATTTGGTACAGATTTTGTTATAGTTAATTCGTAGCTAAATTCACAGAGACATTCTTGTAGCAAGCTTTAATTACAAAATTGACTGTAGTTAATAATAAAAATTAACATCTGCTATGGATAATTTGTAGCTTTTTCGGCCCTAGCTGCAAAATTAATTTCCTATCAATTTTTCTGTAGCAGATGCCCAGTTTTTGGTGGTGAGACTTGTTGAAATGATTTTTTATACACAATTTTCTTTTTATTGTTCTTTGCATCATGAAAATGATAACAAAATGATATATCAATAATTCTAAAATAGATTAAATATTAAAATTAAAAGAAAAAGGAAAAAAAAAATCTAAATTTAAAGGCTAAACCAAAGTCCAGAGATGCAACAGGCACAATCCCAATTCCCATTCTCTGAAAGAAAGGGGAAAAAAAAAAATGCCATGTGTCTACGTATATGTTTATATTTTCATTTTTACATGTAGTTTAGGTATTTATATGGCTGAAGTTTGAATCTTGTAACAGGTTGGGATGAATCTTGTTACAGGTTGAGATGGGTTTGGAGTATATTGTTGAGGGTTCTAATTTTGCCTACAATGAATTGAATTTTGTGTATATTTCTTTATGACTTTCGTAGTTACTACTCTCTTATGCATTATCTTTTGCAGGTTTTCTTATTAAGTCGTTGTTTGGCGCTTTCATGATTTATATTTGAGAAATTTTGTGTGCTGCTTCACTTCTGCTGATTTAATTAATTTGAGATTATTATTGCATTAATTGAACTCTTTTTGTTTATTTTGTTTGGATTTTTGTAATTATTCATCCAAGCCAAGTTGTGATGTTGATCTTATTAATGGAAGAATGCTTAATGACAATTTAGGTAGTCTTTGATTATCTATAGAGACGGTTCAAGCACTACTGTGTAGAGAAAATTGGCTATGACACTGCTTTGGAGTGAAGAAGAAGAATAAGATAAATTAATTTATTATTCATAATTATAAATTTTTTATCATCATCATCATCAATTGCTTAATATCTATCTTGAATCATAGCGTGAGAGAAAGGCCATGGAAGTCAATCTCCATATCGATTACGTTGAAGTGGGAAAATTTATTCTTGATAAATTGGTAATAACTTTATGTTATGTTATGTTCTATTATATTATGTTTTGCTTATTCAACTTATAGTTGTTTTGTTTTATAATTATAAGTGACTCATGACCATTCAAGATCATGATGTGGTAGAATAACTAAATTTTATAGTTTATTGAATTTTATCTTTCCGCCAATCTATTCCCTTAACAAATAGATGAATTATTTATCCAAGTTACTTCATTTCTTACGTTGCAGGTATAAAAGCCAATAAGGAAATGGAAGGAATATGTGCTACAATGAATTTTAAACATGTTTTGTTGTTATATTGCATTTTGACATTGTTATGTTAAGAGATGAAAGAGAAATTGTGGTTGCTTGCGATTTTTGTCATGGAATGGTAAGCAAAGCAAACTGTTTGTTTATTTTCATTTTATAGGTCATTGGTTGTTGGTGTGTGCATGTGGAAGAGTGATTGTGTTTGTGTATTTGTGTGAAAAGATGTTGAATTTGGGTACAATTTGAGAGAACTTGGCCTAATATCGCTCGAACGTCATGCCAAAAGTGGCCCATGCTTAATTTTCCAAGAGCATCCTCATGAGTATAGTTTCCCTAAGAATGTTCTCAAATGTATAGCAGGGTTAACAATTCAATCATTTGCACAAAACATAACAATCCTTATCAACATATTCCAAAATACAATTTTTAGGATATTTCTATACTTAGCTCGCTATCTTAACAATGCCGATCACAAAAAACATATTTTGGGTCATAAGCACATAATCTGAAATTTTTGAACTCTTTCCACGAACTTCAAATAAATCATTTTCAGGGAATTCAAATGAATTTTCATTAAAACCGATTTTTCTTTCACAAAATTTAGCAATCCAAATAGAGTAGTGATTATGAGTTATTTTTCCTACTTTCTTATCAAACGTGATAACAGTTTCAAAAATTTCATATTTTTATATTTATACAAGATTCTATGCACAGCAAGGAAATTTCAGTAATTTTAATCACAATTTCCTCATGGTGGCACTTTTCAAATAACAACTTTTTTCAACAAAAAGACATATTTTATATTATAGTAGTTTCAATAAGACCATTGCAATTTCATACTAGATAATAGATTCTATGCCCGGCAAGAATGATATCATTTTGGTCATAATCACGAAAAAAATTTGAGTAATTATCATGTTTAAAAAATTATATTAATCGGAAAAAACGGTGGTGAAAAGTCATTTGCCCCGACTTTGCCACACAAATAATCCGTGATTTTTGTGATGATAGCGAAAAATCTACCGCGGCATATAACCATAGTGGATGTTTTTAACTTCAGTGTAGCCATGACAAATGATGTTTTTGCCACAGTTTTTTAGATCAATGGTGGCAACATCCACCACGACTGTTAATTTTGAATTATTGACCACTATTTTCACCCCGGCTATTAATTTTTCAATTGCAAAAGGTCAATAATTTTGTAGTGAATTCCTCACCTAATGTGCATGCATTCCATTAGTCAGCTTAAGGTCTCAATGAAGTTGCGTTTCCATAACCTAACCCAGTTAAGTAGTAGATCATTTGCAATTTGAACAATTATATCAAAATTAAATTGAATCATGGAATGACGTATATAAAAAACTAGTTATAGGAGATTGCAGCTCCCTCTTCTCTTCTGTATGAATACCTCTCTGAACTATCATTTCGTACAATTTGTGAGAATTTTGGGTTGTGAAACCTATTTATATCAGCTACCTTTAGCTTAATAAATATAGAGTTCGATAAAAGAACATTTAATTATCAAAATTTATCGCAATGTGAATATGAGAATTGAAGCTAAAATGAATGAGTTGATAACGGCACCGATGCGTATTTTAGCGTAACTCCTTCATTCAAAAAGTTGTATATTTTCTTGAAATGTAGCTTTTAGCTAAGTCGCATTGAGCGATGTCTTGTAGAGTAAATATTATAACCCGTCGTTAGTGTTGCGTCTTTGCATATAGTCATATTACAACTTATATATAGGGAGAGTCTAGACCTGTCTTAACATAGAAAAAGTATCCTATAGTATTTATTTGAGCACTACACAAATCACACAAATTCACTATTCATAAAAAGAGTTTCAAGTCAATTTAAGTTCACCGGTTCGATCAATTGGAGTGCTGCCTTTGATCGGAGAGAGTTGTTGTATCTTGGAAGGCCTTTTGCCGTTAACTTTTGAGTGCTGTAGAGGGATAAATAAAGCCTTAAAGAAACTATTGGAATAATATATCTCGACTCACTTTATTTTAATTTTTGAGTTTGCCAATTTCAAGTAATTTTCTTCTTCTTTGCATGCTTAATTGATTGAATTATTTTGTGATTGTGTGATTTATTTGAAAATACACAAGTATTACTACAATCCGTAATTATTTTTTCTAACATAATTTTGTGATTTGAATTACTCTTTATTTTTCCTCTTAGATTTATTTTAACTCTATCATGACAAATATATCCTTATCAATACTCAATTGAATAATGAATTGTTAGACCATGTATCAATATTTATCTTATACTGAAATAATTAAACGTGATATAAGTTCATCCTCACGACATGACATTGCAATGCTATAATTCTCATCGTGCAAATTGAATTACGAATTTAGACCCCATAATTAATATTTGCTCTCTTGGCCATGGTGCCAACGGTACTTTCCCCGATTGAATTACGAGATCTAGTACTTTATATAGCAAAATATATAGATAAATGGGAGAAATTATTTTATATAAGAATTTAATGTTTTAATTTCTTATAGATATCTTTTCTTTTTTTTTAGATATTATTTTATTAATTAATTTATACACACAATGCTCTACTCAAACTAAAGTTTGATGTAACAGAATTCATAAAAATTTGATTTTCTTCCATTACATAAAAATTGTATTACACTTATTTTATGCACACGTATCGAGAGTGCATTGGAATCTAGTATAAATTAAAATACAAGACAGGATGTCATCTAATAAAAGGGATACCTAACATTAGATAGCAACATCCCAATGATCGATTAGATAAGTTTCTGTGTCCCCGGCCTCAATTACTTCACCCGCTTCAGAGTTGTCATGGCTAATATACTGGATCACAAATGATAGGTGAGAAGAATCACATATATGATGACCAAAAAGACCAATCACCTGATACTTATGGTGTATAGAAATTGGAATTGGCATAATTCCCAGTATCTTAATACAAAACTGAACCATAAAAAGGTTATAGGAATTCAGCTCCAAGTATATGAAAATGACAAACATGCCTAAAATATCTATGCTCCCAAAAAATGATCTGCAACAAGTGATAGCATTATAGTCTGAAACTGAAACTTCTTATGATGAATCATAGCTAACAGAAAATTGAACTCGGTAAAGTAGAAAAGCTCCAGTTCTTTTTTGTTTTACTTTTCTGGTGTAGTAGCTGCAATACGGAACGTTTTATTTCCAGATTAACAGACAATAGTAAAACTAAGCGAGGAGACGGATCTAGACGCAACAGATACAACACAGCGGTAGGATCTCCGGCAGTATAATTCTGTTTATGAGAGAGAAAGTAAATCTTCTGTATCACAAGTATCAGAAGGCAAGCATTCATCTGAAAAACGGCATAAATTCTATACTTTCCAACTAATGACTTAAGTAACAATTATGCAATTTGCGGAATTTGGTTGGATATTTTGCCACTGTGTTAATAATTGATTCATTCCAACCGTCTTCAAATGAAGTCAATCCAGCTTCCCAGTTTATCTATAATAAATAGATTCAGGCACAAGTGATTCTGATACCTTAAATCTTGGCAGTGATAGATCTTCTCTAGAGACAATGTTCTGCTATTCAGTTAATTCCTTTGCAACAGCGGCATTCGTTAATTCAGGTTGAAAATGCTTAGGTGCTATTCTTATCTGCAAGCATAACAAAACCAATGTATTACAATATTTAAGAAGGAAATTAAGGGTTGAAATATTATGTCAAGGGTTAAAGGTTTAGACCTGTAGTAATTGCATATTAACCCTCTATGTTATTTCGAAATAGCATATAGACCCCTGTAATATAAAAAATAGCAACTAAACCCCTTGTGTTTTTTTGAACATTGCATACGTGCTCCAAGTTAGTCCAGACAATAAAGGGGCTTGTGTAATGTCTGAAATGCCCCTGTATTTTATATGGTTGACCTCATTGAAGTTTTAGCATTTTCAAATCACAATATTTAGTTTAGGTGAAGAGCCCTAATTCCCAGAAATTCAAAAATGAATCCCTCGTGATATATACATCCTGTTAAATAGAATGAAATTTTACACAAGAACAAGTTTCACAAAATTTAGTTGCAAATTTGATTGATTTAACACAAGAGATAAGCACAGTTACCATTTTTTTTTCTCTTTTTTCAACAGAATTTGTTAATCAAAAACCCAAAAATTATAAAAAAAATTTCAATTAATCAATCTTACCAAATAAGGGTTCAAATAAACAGCTCAAATAACAACAATTGAACAAAAATGAATTAGAGTTCTTCTAGAGAGATCAAATTAAACCAAAAAAAAAAAAAAAAGAAAACCTTGGTTCTTGTAACCAAATCGATGAAATTGATATGAGACAAGTGATAAAAGACATGAAACTTGGTTTAAATTAGCTTATTTTCCATTTGCAAACATCAATTTTAAACTTAAAGGGAAAAAAAAATATTATAATTAAGGTAAGATAGCTATAACCCACCTATTAGTTCCCCCGAAGAACACAATTCTACCAGCAAATTCACAAACCAAATTCAAAACCCATTCCTCACATAAATTCAAAAAGCCACAAAATTCCAACATTTTTCTCAAGAAATGAAATCAACCCATCATCAGTTTTGAAAAATAAAGAAGCGAGCTCCTTTTAAAACCGCCATAAACCAAATTTACACACACACAAACCTTGGTATGTGAAATCGATGTTGACTAGGGGCATCACCAAGTGACCCCATCTTTTTCCTTCCTTTCTTTCTTTCTTTCTTTTCTTTTCTTCTTCTGTTTTTTTTCTTTTTTTCTTTCGGGCATTTGAGTCTCTTTCTGGGAAACTAAAGGTGACATTGAGTGGCAAGAGGAGGAGAATTTAATACACCACCAAGGGTAAAACAGTCATTTTCAGTCGAATTTGGAGTCCCACACTCAGTTTTCGCATGTGTACTCCACGCACGCAAAATGCCTTTTAAATGCAATAAAAATAAAAATACAGGAGCTAAAATAATATTTAAAATAACGCAGGGGGCTATATGCTATTTTGAAATATCACAGGAGGGTAATATGCAATTTTCTCGTTCTTTTTTACTATATGCTTTTCTTTTAGAACTAATGTAACTTGTTTCATTTGAACAGCCTTGCGAGTCACATCCTTGTCCAGAGCAGGACCTAAAATCGCTTGTCGCCTGACACGCTTTCAATTAGGTCTAAGCCTCTCCATGGACTTCCTACACTACACAATCACCTCATTTGAAGACTGAATTTCTGATTCGCTACTAGACAAACTTTTCATCTTAGCCTCCGAGGATGGGGGAGGAGCTGTGGTAGAACAGGAACTGATGCTGGTGAGGTGGAATAGGCAGTGCCTTGATGAATGGAATAGGAGTATTCTATTTGTTCATCAAATGCAATACCTGTATTTATGAATATAGAAAGAAATCCTCTGCTGGAAACGTTATACATCTCTGGCCAAGAAGAAAGGGAGGAAGGAAGGAAGAAAGCTACTTTAACCCGTGTATACAAGCGGGGAACAGCAATGAGAGCATTTATGATGTTGGTCAGAATGCGTCCATCACGTGGTTCAGACTATTGCGAGTATCCCACTAAAACAACCAAACAAATTGCAGATATAGAAGCAATACTCACAAGATAAATAGTTCAAACAATAAAAAGCAAAAACTCAATTCAAATGCGAACAAACAAATACGGAACTGACAGGAAAATAACTAAAGTCAGAGTCTCAAAAATAAAGACAATAAACATACTCAAGGAGGGGTAGAAACGGGTAGTCCAAGCCAAGTTTTTCAGCAATGGGTTTGTGAGCATGAATATAACTCTCCCTGTAACTACCAGAACAACCTTTGGGGACTAAAGCATCTTTCATCATAAAGGCAATGTCCTTCCCAGTTTGTCTTTCACTTTGTTGATGCTTAGCATCCTCGATAACTTTGTAGCTCTATGGACAGACGAGACTTCACCAAGAAAACATAACCCGGCACCACGTAGTTTTTCGAACAATCACTAAAACTGGGAATGCGAGGGATGAACACATGAATTCGGTAATGTATGAGTGAATGGACTCCTCAATAACAAAAATGTGGATGATGCTGAACACTGAAATATCCATGCGGCTGCTTTTAAGCTTGGGATGCTAATACCTCGTTCTTGAAATCAATAAAAGCACAAATTTTCACCCAACGTATAAGGATATTACATCCATAGCGGTAAAATTGCGAAATAAAAATCATTGAACCGCAAGTTTGAAAACAAAGCCGAGAAAAAGAA
>JACFYI010003530.1:271492-283544 GCA_014898755.1 Handroanthus guayacan | reverse complement strand
AACAACAAAAAGTGACACATATTCCTTTGGTGTGGTATTGTTGGAAGTATTGTGTGGGAGACCAGCAGTGGAGCGATGGGTTGAAGAAGATAAGCGTAGTCTAACCATGTGGGCACAAGATAAGATTAGTAAGGGAGAAATGGATCAGATTGTAGATCCAAGTCTGAGGGGGAAAATCTCACTAGATAGTCTGAAGGTGTTTGTGAGTGTTGTAGAAAGATGCTTGGATGATAAACCAAAGAAACGGCCAGCAATAGCGCATGTTGTGATAAACCTTGAGTTTGCTCTTGAGCTGCAGGAGAATGCAAAGTCTTCTGCATGGACTGAGATAGCTAATGTTGTTGATGTCGTACTTCGGCAGGTGAATGCGGTGCCCTTGGTGCCAAGTGGGATTACAAATGTTGCTGATGCCATGGCATTGCCACCTATTGATAAAACTCGGCAAGAGAAAGCAAAATCTTTGTCACCTAATGAGATAACAAGCGTTGCTAACGCCTTGCCATGTAGGAGTGGAAATACGTTGTCAGATATCAGAAAACAATTAACAAGGGTCTCCTTTAAAGTGCAAAATGTTACATCTACCATGAGAGAGCAAATTAACAGCAAAATGATTAATGCTGGAAAAAAAGATGGAAGAAAAACTACAATGCAAAAGCTAGTACGACTTCGTCCATGGGACGCACTTCGCAACAAGGCAAAACCATCAAAGAAGAAGGACTTGGTCACCTTCTCAAAATCAGGTATTGATTCAACTATAAGAAGCTTAAGAAACATTTGCGTTCATATGACGCTAAAAAACTTTGGGAAATTATCATCATTACTCTTAGTTACAATCTTATGGTGCTTAATTAATTCCAATGTTATGGTGAATTTATTTATGAGTCATTGATTAATAGTATGATACTAATATTTAATTGCAACTATACTGTAACTAAAACATTATGAATGTGGAACTTAATAATATTAGATATAATATCATGGAACAAAATAGTAAATTTCGCTTGAAACGAATTTTACTAATTTGATGGTGTTCCATATACTATACTATGATAACTACCCAGAAAAGGAAATGTGAATGAGTAAGTTTGTTCAATAAATTAAATTGGTTGATACTCACTTTTGTCGTAATAGTCTTGAAATTGGTGAGTGTATATTTGGCAGCGCCGGTGTCACGAAGTGGCATCACTATTTCTACGAAGATGATAGTTGGAAACAGTCAATTGATCTCGAATACCAAACTGAGGAGTTTCCACTTTTTGGAACTGAAGGCCGCCACGAGAAATTTCAGTAATGATACAATAGTGGGAGAAGGTGGCTTTGGGACTGTTTACAAAGGGTGGCTCAAAGAGGAATCCATCGGCAAACAAGAAAGTGAATCCATGGTTGCTGTTAAGAAGTTAAATCATGAAAGCATGCAGGGTTTTGAAGAATGGCAGGTAATTATTAACTGTTTTGTGTTAGTATCTGAACTGGAGTACCACTACTTCTTGTATATTTTCACTTTGCGTTCGCAGTATGATGTTTTAATAAGAAAACTCAATGTGCAGTGGGAAAATAAGTATTAAACATGACACGAGTTTCATTTCCTATTAAGATTGGTCAATTTTCAGCTTTGGCTACTATTGCTTGCTTTATTTTAATCATCATATCTGTAAGTTGGGTACTTCCTTAGGCGTATCAGAGTTATTCTCTTCGAAAATTTACTAAATCATTTTGTCTACTTTTGGTTTTGGTTAAAGCTTGAGAAATTATTGATGGAACATTTCTTCAATGGAATTAGAAGGATTAACATGGCGTTCCTGGGTAAAGGGGAATATTTTGCTGCTCCACATTTTTCTTCAATCTGCATCCAGTATCGTTTCAAATTGCTTATAGTTGTTGGTCACATAAAAAAATTAAAAAAAATAATGTCTGTTTTCTATGCTTGTGTTTCCTGTTTCAGATTCAGAAACCAACTTTATTCTATGTGTGTCATTAATATGTGCAGACTGAGGTGAATTTCCTTGTAAGATTTTCTCATCCTAATCTGGTGAAGCTGTTGGGTTACTGTTGGGAGGATAAAGAGCTACTTCTTGTCTTTGAATTCATGCAAAAGGGCAGCTTAGAGAACCATCTTTTTGGAAGTAAGCGGGATTAATGTTATATATGCATTACTACTCACATGAGATTGTTTCAATTTAGTGCTAAACAATGAATGTTCTGGAATTCGCTATTTTTAGGAGGTCCTGTTCGTCAGCCCCTTACATGGGATATTAGGCTTAAGATATTAATCGGAGCAGCTCGTGGTCTGGCATTCTTGCATGCATCAGACCTTAAAGTTATCCATAGAGACTTCAAAGCTGCAAATATATTGCTTGACGGAGTAAGTTTTCAACTTATGCTCTAGGTCTATATATATATTCAAGGATAAACTTCATCTCATTCTCATTCGTGTATTAAAATTGGTTTAATGTTTTCGTCTCAGTCATACCATGCCAAGATATCTGATTTTGGCATAGCAAAAATGGGTCCAACAGCTGGTAACTCCCATGTAACAACACAGGTTATGGGCACACATGGTTATGCTGCTCCTGAGTATGTGGCAACAGGTAAATGTGTACACCAACTCTTTTAAGCTCTTAATTAAACTGAAATTAAATGGAGTTGGTTGTACTCTAATAATTGACATTCTTATATACTAGGGCACTTGTACGTGAAGAGTGACGTATATGGTTTCGGTGTCGTCTTAGTCGAGATGCTGACAGGGTTATGGGCACTTGACACAAAACGTCCAGCTGGACAACATAATCTGGTTGATTGGGTGAAACCATATTTACCTGAGATGGATAGATTAAAGAAGGTGATGGATTCACGTTTGGAAGGAAGATATCCCAACAGATGTGCGCTGCAAGTAGCTCAACTTGCTCTAAATTGTCTTGAATATGAGCCAAGAAATAGACCATCGATGCAAGAAATTGTTGAGACACTGGAAAGAATCGATTCAGCTGTTGAGAATGATAGACAGCCTAGAGTATGTTTTAGTTAGCCGGCATTGGCAGCAGCTGTCGTATATATATATATATATAGATATATATCCAGTGCCACTACATAAATAAAACTTGGCGAGAGACTTTTGTGATGCAATTAGCTTGTTGTGTTATATACATAGGTAAGTTTGATGGGAATAGTGTTATGCCCAACTGTGGTTGATGCAAGTATAATAAGAGGGTATTCATCTTGTGTAAAGCTTAGATCGCAATTCTCAACCTGCTGTGAAATAGATATATGTAACAGGATCATTTAAGGCAGGGATTGAATTATAGTTTCACTATGGTTGGTACACCTTGGGCATCCATCACAATTGGATTTGCAAATCTAAGGGAGTTGGTTACATCTCCACCTGAAATAATTATGAGAGGTGTTTGTAACAAATAAGGGAGTGTTTATTACATTTTAAAGTTTTAAAAAATAATTACGAGAAATTTTAGCAGGATGGCTACTTTTTATCAAAACAATTATTTACTTCTTTCACTTCATATAGAAAAAGAGCATTCTTGCCGCTGCTGCCTCCGTCAAACACTTGGAGTGCTAATATTTCTGTGAGCAACAATCATCTCACTAATTTGAATTTCTCTGCTAATTTGAGTATAGAAATGTGAGTTTCTTTCCTTTTGTTCTAAGTTCTTGCACATGCCCAAATACTCAATATTTCGTCATGTTCTTTTATCTCTGGTAATCAAATGTACGTTGCTGTCCTTTGTTCTTTTTCTCGGCTTTGTTTTCAAACTTGCGGTTCAATGATTTTTATTTCGCATTTTTACTGCTATGGGTGTAATATATTTCTATGTTGGGTGAAAATTTGTGCTTTTATTGATCTCAAAAGCAGCTGCATGGGTATTTCAGTGTTCAGCATCAGCCACATTCTTGTTATTGAGGAGTCCATTTACTCATACATTACCGAATTCATGTGTTCATCCCTCGCATTCCCAGTTATAGTGATTGTTTGAAAAACTATGTGGTGCCGGGTTACATTTTCTTGGTAAAGTCTCGTCTGTCCATAGAGCTACAAAGTTATCGACGATGCTAAGCATCAACAAAGTGAAAGACAAACTGGGAAGGACATTGCCTTTATGATGAAAGATGCTTCAGTCCCCAAAGGTTCTATTGGTAGTTCCAGAGCGAGTAATATTCATGTCATTTCTGCGTTTCTTTATTCACATTTTCATTGAGGTTTTGCTCCTTATTGTTTGAACTATTTCTTCTGTGTGTATTGCTTCTATATGTGCAATTTATTTGGCTGTTTTAGTGGGATAATTGCACTAGTCCGAAACACATGATGGGCACATTCTGACCAACATCGCAAATGCTCCCATTGCTGTTCCCTGCTTTTATACACGGGTTAAAGTAATTTCGTTTGCTTTCTCCCTCCCTTCCTGGCTGTCTCAAACGAATTTATCCATCTGCATCTTGGCCAGAGATGTATAACGTTTCCAGCAGAATATTTCTCTCTATATTCATAAATAGCGGTATTGCATTTGATGAGCAAATTGAATACAATTTATTGAAAACTAGAAGAAAACAATTTTATTCTTTGTGAAAATTTATTGCATTCTACTTTTATCTTATAAAGACTAAAAATTGGAGACTGAGGCAATGGTAATGTATTTATCGTTGGTGGTTTTACGAATTGGAAAAAAATTGTACAACAATTTAAAAGTAAGCCAACATAACGCGAGCAATAATAATAATAAGTACGTATTTTATTTGATCATATACAAGTTTATATATTGTTTCATATTTATTTTTATATTTTTGTATTTGTATTATGCGCCACTAATATAATTTCCTGGCTCCATCACTGAACTTCATGCTTAATTTGATTAAAGAGGCAATGAACTAATTTACTTTCAAGGCAGTGTATTGCCTATGCTTTATTTAGGGAAATGTTTCCCATTTTCTTATTCAAGGATGGTTAGGATCCTCTGTCTTAAAATAGTGTTTTATCTTTAATTTCGTATTTTGAATACATATTAAGTATATTAAATGTTTCCTTATAAAAAATAACGTTGTGGATAATATTACAATCTCTCTAACATAAAATAATACATGAGTACGATGGACAATCATATATCAATACAAGCTTTAAGCTATCTCACACTTGTAATAATTTGGAAGTATTGAACTTTATAACGATTTTATCCATGTGTGTGTATAGGCTGGAAAAATGAATTTGTTATTTCAAAAACAGGTAAGCGTAATTACCTAAACACTTCTGAGGTTAAGGTTTATCCCAATTACAAGAACACCCTCCAATAGTTTGGAAAATTACAGCATGCCCTGACGTTAATTTTGTTTACGAGAAATTTAATGAAGTGTGTGAAATATTATGAATAGGCCCACTAAATGAGGAATCTACTTGTAATTTAGCCAATGTATTACATTTTCAAGGGTCTTATTAAAATATTAACAAACTCTGTTATGCTCTTATTCATTAACTAAACTAACAACAGGAGACTATGTTATTATAATTTTTCAAACTATAGGAGGTATTTTTAAAATTAGGCCAAATATTGCAGAGAGTTGAGATAATTATCCGTTGAAATAATTATACGACATTAATAACTTTTAGTTACTTCTTTTACAAGAAATAAGAAAATATATTGATTATTGTTGATGCAGGAGGGGCATGCGGAAATGGAATCACTGTATCACAAGCTCCATTTTCTTCCATGGTTACTGGAATAGGCCCATCCCTATATCAATCAGGCAAGGAATGTGGTGCATGCTACCAGATAGACATATTAATAATTACTCTTTCAACCCCTGATCCAACTTAAAAATTAATTGAAATTAATTATGGGGTCAAAATGAGGAATTTGAAAATAGGATAGGAACAATCGGGAAAGTACCTTTCGCACCATGGCCATCCCTGGCCAAGAGAACAAATTCATGATGCTAGAATCCTGCAAATTCAATTTGCACGATGAGAATTATAGCATTGCAATGTCATGTCGTGAGGATGAACTTATATCACGTTTAACTATTTCAGTATAAGATTGATCGAGGTCGGTAATTTGAACCAAGATCGTTAGCAATACAAGGCAAGAAGACAACTGTTCCTTGGTCGTAATATTCGGCCCCTTCAGCAGTGAAATGACTTGGTATTTATAGGCTCTACAAGTCAATGGGTGTCAGGTTTAGATCCTTAGATCACACCACGCGTCCACATAATCAAAGACTGAGATTAGTTGGTCATAAAGTCGTACGATCGTACGGTTACGCAGTATGGAAATGGGCTGGCCTCTCTTCTTTGGGCTTGTTCTGCAGGCCCAGTATTGGGTATTTATTTGGGCCAATAGTATGGGAATTATTTGCCCACATCAAAGATAAATATTGATACATGGTCTAACGATTCATTATTCAATTGAGTATTGATATGGATATTAGAGTCATAGAATGGGATAAGTGAGTAATTCTTGTATTTGTTGTGATAGAGTTAAAATAAATCTAAGAGGAAAAATAAAGAGAGATTCTAATCACAAAATTGTATGAAATGATAGTTCGGTGAGGTATTCATATAGAAGAGAAAAGGGGACTGCAATCTCCTATAACTAGTTTTTTATAGACGTCATTCCATGATTCAATTTAATTTCGATATAATTGTTCAAATTGCAAATGATCTACTGCTTAACTAGGTTAGATTATGGAAACGCAACTTTATTGAGACCTTAAGCTGACTAATGGAATGCATGCACATTAGGTGAAGAATTCACTACAAAATTATTGACTTTTTGCTATCAAAAAATTAATAGCCGGGGCAAAAATAGTAGCTAATAATCTAAAATTAACAGTCGTACCAGAGGTTGTAGCCATTTATCTAAAAAACTGTAGCAAAAATATCATTTGTCATTGCTACACTGAGGTGAAAACATCCACCACGGTTATATGCCGTGGTAAGTTTTTTGCTACCTTCACAGAAATCACGGATTATTGTTGTGGTGAAGCCATGTCAAATGACTTTTGACCACCATTTTTTCCTATTAATATCAATTTTTAACCGTGGTAGTTGTTCAAATTTTTTGTAGTGATTATGACCAAAATTATATCATTCTTGCCGGGCATAGAATCTATTGTCTAATATGAAATTGCAATGGTCTTATTGAAACTGCTATAATATAAATATGTCTTTTTGTTGGAAAAAGTTGTTATTTGAAAAGTGCCATCATGAGGAAATCGTGATTAAAATTATTGAAATTTCCTTGTTGTGCATAGAATCTTGTATTAATATAAAAATATGAAAATTTTGAAATTGTTATCATGTTTGATAAGAAAGTAGGAAAAACAACTTGTAATCACTACTCTATTTGGATGTGCTAAATTTTGTGAAAGAAAAATTGGTTTTAATGAAAATTCATTTGAATTCCCTGAAAATGATTTATTTGAAGTTCGTGGAAAGAGTTCAAAAAATTCAGATTATGTGCTTATGACCCAAAATATGTTTATTGTGATCGGCATTGTTAAGATAGCGAGCTAAGTATGGAGATATCCGAAAAATTGTATTTTGGAATATGTTGATAAGGATTGTTATGTTTTGTGCAAACGATTGAATTGTTAACCCTGCTATACATTTGAGAACATTCTTAGGGAAACTATACTCATGAGGATGCTCTTGGCAAATTGGGCATGGGCCACTTTTGGCAAGATGATCGAGCGATATTATGCCAAGATCTCTCAAATTGTACCCAAATTCAACATCTTTTGATTCTTTTCACACAAATACACAAACACAATCACTCTTCCATATACACACACCAACAACCAATGACCTATAAAATGAAAATAACAAACAGTTTGATTTGCTTACCATTCCATGTTTGCTTTGCTCACCATTCCATGACAAAAATTGCAAGCAACCACAAATTCTCTTTCATCTCTTGACATAACAATGTCAAAACGCAACATAACAACAAAACATGTTTAAACTTCATTTTAGCACATATTCCTTCCATTTCCTTCTTGACTTTTATAACTGCATCGTAAGAAATGAAGTAACTTGGATAAATAATTCATCTATTTGTTAAGGGAATAGATTGGCGGAAAGATAAAATTCAATAAACTATAAAATTTAGTTATTCTACCACATCATGATCTTGAATGGTCATGAGACACTTATAATTATAAAATAGAACAACTATAAGTTGAATAAGCAAAAGTAAAACATAATATAATAGAACATAACATAAAGTTATTCAGAATTTATCAAGAATAAATTTTCCCACTTCAACGTAATCGATATGGAGATTGACTTCTGTGGCCTTTCTCTCACGCTTCAGTTCAAGATGGATATTAAGCAATTGATGATGATGATGATAAAAAATTTATAATTATTAATAATAAATTAATTAATCTTATTCTTCTTCTTCACTCCAAAGCGGTGTCATAGCCAATTTTCTCTGCATAGTAGTGCTTGAACCGTCTCTATAGATAATCAAAGACTACCTAAATTGTCATTAAGCATTCTTCCATTAATAAGATCAACACCACAACTTGGCCTTGATGAATAATTACAAAAAATCCAAACAAAATAAACAAAAAGAGTTCAATTAACGCAATAATAATCTCAAATTAATTAGATCAGCAGAAGTGAAGTACCACACAAAATTTCTCAAATATAAATCATGAAAGCGCCAAACAACGACTTAATAAGAAAACCTACAAAAGATAATGCATGAGAGAGTAGTAACTACAAAAGTCATAAAGAAATATACACAAAATTCAATTAATTGTAGACAAAATTAGAACCCTCAACAATATACTCCAAACCCATCTCAACCTGTAACAAGATTCAAACTTTAACCATGTAAACACCTAAACTACATGTAAAAATGAAAATATAAACATATACATAGACACATGGCATTTTTTCCCCCCTTTTAGAGAATGGGAATTGGGATTGTGCTTGTTGCAACTCTGGACTTTGGTTTAGCCTTTAAATTGACAATTTTTTTTTCCTTTTTCTTTTAATTTTAACATTTAATTTACTTTAGAATTATTGAAATATCATTTTGTTATCATTTTCATGATAAAAAGAACAATAAAGAAAATTTTGAATAAAAAATCATTTCAACAAGTCTCACCACCAAAAACTGGGCATATGCTACCGAAAAATTGATAGGAAATTAATTTTGTAGCTAGGGCCAAAAATGCTACAAATTATCCATAGCAGATGTTAATTTTTAGTATTAACTACAGTCAAATTTGTAATTAAAGCTTACTACAAGAGTATCTCTATGAATTTAGCTACGAATTAACCGTAACAAAATCAGTGGCAAATACTCTTACAGCTAAATTTAGCTACAAAATTGACCGTAGCTAAAAATAAAAATTAACATTTTCTACGAATAGTTTGTAGCTAATTTTTAGCCTTAGCTAGGAAATTAATTCCATATCAATTTTTTTTTTTCATAGCAGATGTCCATATTTTTTTGTAGTATCTTTTTTTTATAAAAAAATTTTAACTCAAAAATTAATTAATTAATTTTTTAGAATGAAAATTTTCTAAAGAGTGTTTTTTAATTAAACAATTTATAAATGGATACATATGATATTAAAGTTTATTTTAAATAATTTGTAGTAATCCTTTAAACAATATAAAGAAATCATTAAAAGAATTACGTCTTATATATGATTTTTTTTAACCTATGTCAGTTACTAAAAGTTTGATACTAAAATTATTGAAAAGAATATTTCTTTCAATTAGATGGAGAGTTTAGTTTAAAAAACAAAATAATTTAATTAGTTAATAAGATCGTCATCCATCATTATAAATTTCCAGTATTTTTAATCAATGTTAATTATTGAAATAAAAAATAGAAAAATTTGTAACAAATTTCATCTTTATTACCAAATAACAAAAATATATCATATTGTTTCATTATCTACATATATATATTGATAACAACAAAAAATTAGTATATAAGTTTTGAGTTTTATTTTTACATTATATATATAAATTAATTATATATTTTTTATTATATATTTCTATATATATATTCATTCTTAATAGATGTTATATATATTTTTATAATATATTTTATATTCCATTTATATTTTATTATTACATTATTTAGACATATATTCTTTCATAATTTATAATATATTTTTACATTTATTTTTTAATATACGTATCTAATATATATTTATATATTATATATTTATAATAATATTATATATATTTCATCTAAGAAAATAATAGTTCCAGCTCGCAAGCTTTCAAGCCATTATTTTGGAGCTCGAACTCGGCTCAATACAGAACTCGAGCTCAGTAGGGCTCGAATCGAGCTCAATTAACTTCAAATCAAGTCGGCTCTTTTTTTTTTTTTTTTGGCCTCCAGCCGAAGCTAGCTCTCACCTTGTAGTCCTAAAACAAACTCTTCCTAAAAGCTAAAACGAATTTTGTCTTAAGCTAGAAAAAGCAAATGAATAATATCTTAAAGTTCATGGACCATAATTCCAATCAAATGTCAAATTTGTCGGTCGCCTTGTTCGGATTAGGATATTGTTTAATGCAAATTGCTTTTGTACTAAGGGGTATTTGCAACTGCTTATGATAATCACTTATGTGATTATAAGCTGCTTTCAGCACTTTTTGAGTGTTTGGAAATTAGCTTCTGCTGTAAGTTTTTCTAAAAATAATCAGAAATAAGCTATAATCTCATAAGCAGCCTTGGGCTGCTTATGGGTGCTGCAAGCTATTTTTCATTAAAATAAGTGATTATAATTCCAAACACTACAACTTACCGCAAATTATTTTGATGATTTCCAAACACCACGTACTTTTGATTATAATCTGATTTTTTTAACTTTCAGCAAAAGTAGGTGATTATGCTTTTGCATAAGCAGTTGCAAACACCACCACAATAGCGGACACCGGCTCGCAATCATGGGCATGAAGCTGTGACGGAGACGTTCTAAGCCATTTCTCAAGTCAACCTTTAAATTTCAATTTTTTTGTCATCTTTTACCTTTTTTATCGAAAATTACTTGGAAGGTATTTCAAATAATGATTATTCATCATTGACTTTTTTTTTTAATAAATTGTTGTGGCCCATATTAGGAAAATTCCTGGACATCCCATGAAAATAGCCTCTCGATACATGAATAACATAAAATTGGGATTCAAAAAATAAAATTACATAAATCAAGTATGCATTATACATTAATATATATATGTGTATATGAGAAAATATGAATTTTCTCATATTTTGATTATTTTATTCATATTTATACTACGTCATACAATAAAGCTCAATTTTCACAATATGCTCAATGTTTTTCATAAATTAAAATTTAAAATCATTTCTGTACGTAAAATCAAAAGAGGAATGGACGGAGTCACAATGTCACGTCACAAATTTTATCTCCGTTGACTACTGCGATTCATTGTGCCTCCGTGGTTTTATGCAAGTACACATGTCATCATCACCAGTCACCCCCGCCTTCATCTTCGCGCAGGGCTTCCCTTAATTTAATAAGTTGTAAATAGCTGTTCCCACTTCCCAGAAGCATTCCTCTGGCGCTTGGTCCATCTCAAGAAAGATTGACTTGTCAACTTTTTCACACTCGTTGGCAGGCAGTCTTCAGTCTTCGCCACCACCAATTTCTCATATTATGATTCCTCCCTCATCCCTCTGGTTTAATTTTATAGCACAGAACACCAAAATTCAATGAAAATATGCACAATAGTTTTTCATGAACTGCGCCTAATTCTCTGTTCTCTCTTTGCATTCACAGCTACAAAAGCTGTTAGTAATAATCCTTACTTCACCGCCGATAACATTTCCATCAACTGCGGCTCAACTGCAACTTCAACATCACTCACTGGACAACAATGGCTTCCGGATGTATACCCAAAATCAAAGTTTACATCCTCGTCCGCAACACTGCTCAAAGGCTCATCATCAACTACTCTCGACAGAGACCTAATCGTCTCCGTCGACCCGATCCCCTACAAGACTGCGCGAATCTCACGTTCCCAGTTCTCCTACGCTTTTCAGCTCAATCCGGGTCAGAA